>JBCEWC010018891.1:0-11719 GCA_038996855.1 Solanum aculeatissimum
AGTCCCTAAATCCTTAGAGCTTATGTGCTACATGCTTTAGCTTCCGCGTTTCCGAACCGATGATGAGTGTAATGATGTTATGGTGGCTTGATCGAGGGTCTTTGGGTCCTCTTTCGCCATGTCACATCTAGGCCCCCTATCCAAGTCGTGACATTGAATATCCTGCATAATGTTCAAAAAGTATACTTAATGTTGTGAATTATTTCATGGCTTAAATTATTTGTATCAACCAAAATGGTGGCATTCCTAGGTTGTTTTTTGAGATGAGCTTTAATGTTTGCTCGAGGACGAGCAAAAGTTTATGTGTGGGGTGTTGATGTGAGACTAAAAATAAATATAATTTATAATTATTTACCTCATATTTGATATTTTATCTATCCTTTTTTAGTATAAATTTTATGAATTGTGCTAAATTGTGTATTTTATTTATAGGATTAAATTGGCCTGAAGATGAAAACAATTGGAGCTAAAACGAGTTAAAAATGGAAAATTACAAAAGAAAAATCAAGCAGACAGCTTAATTGATTAAATTAAATATTATATTCATATACATATTAAAAGGTTGCAGAAAACAAAATAGACAGCACACCAGCTTCCACGTGTCAACGCAATGAAAAAGTCGTCCAGTTGGAAATGTAAGGCAGCGACGGCATATGGAAATTCAATTTCCTTCCCATTTTGGATTTTTCAATTTATTTTGAATTTGATTTTTTTTTACATCTATAAATAATCCATAAAAATAATTCTTCCACAACTAACCATCTAACACCTAACCATAAATTTTACCACTTATCCATAATTTAGGTTTTTAGAATTTTATAGCTTGAAATTTTGGGAAGAGCCCTTGCGGAAAGTGAAAAATATTAGTTTATTCTTTTCTTCTCCCTTTATTATTTATTTGTACTCTTGATTATTGGAAGATGATTTCGCTATTGTTGTTGAATTTTTATGATCAACACAAGTAAATTTATTTTTATAAATTTTAATTATGTTTTTTCAATAATGATCAGTAGCTAAATTTTATAACTAGGATTGTGGGAACCATGATGGATTAACGAAGAAAGTTAATGTAAAAATTGATTCTTAAACAAATTTTATGCATGTATTATTTATCTCTTCATTTTAATTTCTTTTTAATGGTTGCAAACGTTAGAACTCACCTTATTCTTACTCACCAGACCAAGGGAGTAATGAATGGAATAAGGGATAAATAACATAATTGGATGTGACACTCGTATAATTAACCTGAACGACCCAAGGGAAGGTTGTACTAGGACAAAAGGAAGGGTTAGTAATGCGACACCCGTAGAAGGCCCAAGTTGTGTGGTGAAATTTTCTTAGATTTCGGCCCAAGGAATAAGGTGAACATAACTTACTAGTTCTGCAAGCTAAAAATTGAAATAGGTTATTAACACATTATTCTTGCTAAGTTA
Organism: Solanum aculeatissimum; assembly: GCA_038996855.1. Taxonomy (NCBI): domain Eukaryota; kingdom Viridiplantae; phylum Streptophyta; class Magnoliopsida; order Solanales; family Solanaceae; genus Solanum; species Solanum aculeatissimum. The sequence goes on from JBCEWC010018891.1 coordinate 1,434, forward strand.
TAAAATCATGGGATCACATTCTTAGTTTCTTTTATTTATCTTGACACAAATAAATATTAAATTGCAAGTTATTATTATTATTTTCTATTTACTTTTATTTAAATTAAATCCACCTAATTTTTACAATGACTATCAAGTTAACATTTTTACTCTTGATAATATTTTTTCATATTCCCTGTGGGATCATCCCCGACTCATAAGTTAGGTAAATATATTGCAAATGATCGTTCATATTTCTTTTGAGAAGTATATTATGGAGATTACCCTCTTGGGTTGTTTAGGTTGATTAGACTAGAGTACTCACATAGAATCTTGTTATTTATTCCTTATCTCATTCATTACCCCCTTGAGCCGAAGAGGAAGAATAAGGCGAGTTCTAACGTTTGCAATAGGTAAAAAGCAATCAAAACGAAGAGATAAATAATACATGCATAAAATTTGTTCAAGAATCACTTTTTACATTAATTTACTTCGTTAATCCGTCATGATTTCCACAATCATAGTTATAAAAGTTAGCTACTCATTATTGGAAAAACACAATTAAAATTTATAAAAATAAACTTACTTCTGTTGATCATAAAATTCAAGAACAATAGCAAAATCGTCTTCCAATAATCAAGAATACAAATAAATAATAGAGGAAGAAAAGAATAAACCAAAATTCTCTACTTTCTGCGACGACTCTTCCAAAAATTCCAAACTATAAAATTCTAAAACCTAAATGATGAATAAGTAGTGAAATATATGGCTAGGTGTTAGATGGTTTATTATGAAAGAATTATTTTTATGAACTATTTATAGATGTAGAAAATAATCAAGTCCAAAATAAATTGGAAAATCTAAAACTGAAAGAAAATCAAATTTTTGTATGCCGCCGCCACCTTATATTTCCAAATGGACGACTTTTTCATTGCCTTGACATGTGGCAGCTGGTGTGCTGTCTATTTTGTCTGCTGCAATCTTATAAAATGTACTAGTTATCATAGCCCATCTTAACAAGGTCCCAACATATGTTATTTTTAATCTCAATTTATGTGATATTAAAAGATTTTTTAAACATATTTTGTAAATTTTTAAGCTGTTAATTATTTTGACTTACATTTTATGTTATTTTTAAGTAATGTACATTACTTACTTTGTTTCAATTTATGTTGCACATATAAAATTTAGTGAGTCAATCAAAATTTTATTTAGTTTTTAGATATTTTAAATTATTGATATGTTCTAATTTATAATACGTTTTATATAAATTTTAAATAATGTATGTTATCTTTTTGTCCCATATTTTGTAGCACTAATAAAATTTCAAGAACCGTTCAAATTTTCTATATATCTTTTAAATTTTAAATTGGTAATTATTGTGACTTATAGTACTTTTTACATCATTTTATTATTTTTTTAAAAAAAAATACTCTTTTTTGGAAACAAATATAATCATTGAAAGATATTAAAATAGTAATTTTATTTTATTTGTCCAGTTTAAAAAAGACTTAACCTATCAATTTTGTGTTAGCTCCTCCTAATTCTAATGTTTGTATTACTTAAAATAAATCCTTAGAGTGATACAGTAAAATCACAGGTGAAACAACTAAGAAAATGAATTATTTAATTTTATTTGTCTAATTTTAAAAAGAGACTTAATTTATCATATATGTGTTTCTATTATCCCAATTCTAATATTTGTATCACTAATAATTGATTAAGGTGATACAGTAAAAATAACAGTTGAAACAACTGAGAGAATGATTTATTAGGGGTAATATTATAAAATCACAGTTGAAGCAACTGACGAAATAATTAGCAGACAAACAACAACGTACCCAGTGAAATCCCGCAAGTGGGGTTTGGGGAGGGTAAAATGTATGCAAACCTTACCACTACCTCAGAGGTAGAGAGGCGAAATAATTAATAGAAATACTAAAATATAAATAAGCAGCTGAACCAAACATGTCAATCGGCAATTGTCTGCTTAAGTAGGCAACTGAAGCAGGCACGTCAATCAGCAGTTGTCTGCTTAAGCAGACACATCAATGACAGTTGTGTGCTTAAGCAGATAGCTAAAGCAGACATATTGACCGAGACATACCTGCTTATCCACACTTATATAAATGTAATAGAAATAGATATGAATACAAATATAACATTCAATTTAATCCATTACGTTGCCCGCTTGATTTTTCTTTTATAATCTTCCATTTTTAATTCGTTTTAGCTCCAAATTTCTTCATCTTCACGCCAATTTAATTCTACAAATAAAATACACAATTTAGCACAATTCATTAAATTTATGCTAAAAAAATAGATAAAAGATCAAATATGAGGTAAATAATGATTAAATATAGTTATTTTTAGCCTCACATCAGTTTCTCAATCTCTTTACTTGCATATCTAGTATTTCCACCAAAACTTCTTCATAAGTCAAATTCCCCTCCATATTCACATCTTCTAATGTAACTATGATAGTTGGGTCTTGTCACGACCCAAGCTGTAACAACCGGAAAATATTGAAAACATTATCTATGCGTAGTTCACTGATTTCAAGCTTTGTTGGTATGCTTTATGACTTTCATGTGTCTCATTCATCAAGCGATGGGCAAAGGAGTCTCATTGGTTAAGCTTTTCATGAGAACTAATGGAAGGGTCGACTTTAACTGGTCATATCTCTTAGCACAAGAAGAACTGGATGGTCTATGACTTATCAAATTAAAGCTCTTTGAGTTATCCTTTCAACGAACTTGGTTTCACTTGATTTGGATTTTGGATGGAGAAGTTAACCTTTTTTGAAAAGTTGTCTCTGCAAGGATTTTTCTGGAAATATTTTCTAAGGAAATGCTCCAGGGGGACCCTATACGGGTCGTAAAGAACTAAACGGTCCTTGTGGAGATCTCTTCTGACCTCTCACAAGCTGTGGTGAAGTGTTTCATGAAGTCCTCGACCTAAGGATTGGTTCTAAGTATACGGTTAACTTTCAGGAACTCACGTTATTTTGACGGTCACCTACACGACCCGTTTGCCCTTTCACGAGTCGTTTGGATTCTCATGGTGCCATTCCTTGGCTAGATTTTGGTTAAGTGAGGTACCATGTACCAGTACACGGTCCGTGTGAGAGCTCACGAGCCGTATGGACTTCTGTTTGGTTGATTGGAGTGAAAATTTCTAAGTATGAAATTACCGTCTGGGACCTTTGTTCGTCAAAATTATTCTAAGTATAGCTTCACAGACTGATATACGGTCCTTGTGGAGGCTCACAACCTGTGAAGCATCCCTTGAGCCCCTGAAAATCTTTTTTTTCACTCGTTCATTAATGGTTTATTTGTAATTTTGGTGATTTCCTAAGGTCATTTTAGTCTTCCAAAGCCTTCCTAAACATCTGATTTAGCCTATACACCTTCATTCCCATTCAAATTTATGTCAAACACTTAGAATATTCAAACTCTCTCATCTAAAGCTCTTTTCCAAGTGTGGGTTGAAGGTTCAAGTTGGAATTCAAAGAGGTCTTCTTCTTCAATCATATTTCTCCCTAAAGCTTCTAGTTAATCAAGGTATGTGGGATTGATACGTGGTCCTCTTTCAACCATGAAGACCCCAAAACTCTTTTACAGTTGATTATATAAAATTTAAACTTACTTTGAATATGAGTCTTTCAAATTAGTGTGAATTTAATTAAATTGAATTATGAACTGTACTTATTTGATGATTTTAAAGTGATTTAAGTTCAATTATCATGAATTGCATTGAGATTATGAAGATTCAATTATGCATGTCCCTTTAAGTCTTCAATTCAAGCATGGGTAGTATGAATTATATTTTTAATTGTGGATTTTATTATGATTTAAGAATGAATATATCTTATTATATTGATTTAAATGTTAATCTCTATTGCTCATGTTATTAAATCACCATTCATGCATTTACATTCACGGTCATGGATATTATGAAAATTATGATATGGGTTAAGTCCCAATGATGTCTATGACTATGTTTCCAAGTGAAGAATGTGTATGACTAGGTTGTGATCACACTATGTTTATGGTATGGCTCTTTGAGCAAATAATAGATGTTTACACCAAATGTATATGTTTAAAGGGGCATAGAATTGAGATTGGAGGCGGCGTGGACTATCTCCAAGGGTACATACTTCTTTCTTATATCTATGTATAGAATGGAGCTATTCCTATGCATTGGCTCTTATTTTGACTCTACCAAATGGTTTAGATAGGTTTGTGGTATAATGCGATGCTTCTCGAATGGGATTGGGTTGTGTGATTATACAATATGGTAAGGTGATAACTTATGCATCGAGGAAATTGAAAGTGGATGAACAAAATTACCTGACTCATGATCTTGAATTTGCAGAGGTAGTATTTGCTTTAATTATTTGGAGACACTACTTGTATGGGGTCCATGTCAATGTTTTCATTGATCACAAGAGTTTTTAATATGTGTTCACCCAAAGCGATCTTAATTTGAGACAAAGGAGATGGTTGGAGCTACTTAAGAACTACAACATGAGTGTCCTATATCATTCCGGCAAGGCGAATATTATAGTTGATGTTCTTAGTAGGTTGTCTATGGTTAGTGTGTCTCATGTTGATGAAGGAAAGAAGGAGTTGGTAAAGGATGTACACTGTTTGGCTAGGTTGGGTGTTAGATTGGATGACTCCGATAATAGTGGTATTCTTGTTCGAAATGGGTCTGAGTCGTCTGTGATTGTTAATGTCAAGGAAAAACAATATTTAGATCCCTTTTTGATTGAGTTAAAGAAGTTTATTTTTGAAAAGAAGACTGAGATTTTGTACCAAGGGGGAGATAGTGTACTCGGGTATCAAGATAGCTTTTGTGTTTCAAATTTTGATGGTCTTAGGGAAGTGATCATGAGGGAAGCCCATAACTCCTAATATTCTATTCATCCGAGGTCCACTAAGATGCATCGAGATTTGAGAGAAGTGTATTGATGGTATGGAATGAAGAAGGACATAACCAAGTTTGTGTCTGAGTGCCTGAATTTTCAACAAGTGAAAGTAGAAAACCAAAGGACCGTTGATTTGACTCAAGATATTGAGATTCCTACTCGGAAGTGAGAAGATGTGAATATGGATTTTGTGGTCGGCTTTCCTAATTTTTAGAAGCAATTTGATTCTATTTGAGTTATTGTTGATTAGATGACCAAATCGACTCACTTTTTACTGGTCAAAACTACCTTCGATGCCGATGATATGCGAACTTCTATATCCAAGAGTTGGTTAGGTTTCATGGAGTGCCTATGACTATCATATTGGATCATGGTACCTAATTTACTTCTTACTTTAGGAGATCATTTCAAAGAGGACTTGGTACTAAAGTTAAATTGAGTAGCATTTTTTATCCTCAAACCGATGAGAAATCTAAGAGGACAATTCAAACCTTGGAGGACTTGTTGAAGGCTTATGTATTTGAATTTAAAGGAAGTTGGGATGGTCATCTATCGCATATTGAGTTTGCCTACACCAATAGCTTTCATGTTAGCATCAGTATGATTTCGTTTGACATTTTCTATGGTAGGAAATGTAGATACCCGGTGGGATAGTTTAATTTGGGAGAGATGGCTTTGATAGTCCTGGATTCGGTGGTTGAAGCTATGAAAAAAGTGAAGTTGATTAGAGAAAGGTTGAAAATGGTTCAAAGTTGCCCAAAGTCTTATTCGAATATTAGAAAGAGGGACCTTAAATTTTATGCTGGTGATTGAGTTTATATGAAGGTTTCACCTATGAAGGGTATAATGCATTTTGGTAAGAAGAGCAAGTTGTGTCCCTGATATGTCAGACCATATGAGATTGTTGAGCGGATTGGTAATGTGGCTAATAAAGTGCATTTTCCTTTAGATATGAGTTCTATTCACCTGGTGTTCCATATGTCTATGTTGAGGATATTAGTTGGTGATCTCAATTCGATTGTTCCTTTGGGAGGTGTTGAAGTTGAGGAGAATTTGACTTATGAAGAGGTACCAGTTGAGATTTTGGATATGCAAGTGAAGCGACTTCGCAACAAGAATGTGGCTTCGGTAAAGGTGCTTTAGAGAAATCAATGTGTGGAGGGTGCTACATGGGAAGTGAAGTTGGACATGATGAGGCGATACCCCTATCTCTTCCAAACTACTCAAGCATAAGGTACTAGGTTCTTTCCATCCCAAATGGTCATAATTCTTTAACTCTTAAGTTTCATCACATGACATACATACATGTGCACGAAAATGATTTAAATGATGTTTTGATGACTTTATGATTTTAAAATAATGAATTATGCATTATGTCTTTATGTTGAGATGTTTCGTGTTTAAGTCAAGCTTTTCAAGCCATGTTTTAGCTCATTTGAGAATGAATGTTCCCAAAGGGGAGATGATGTATTAACCCAGAACTTTTGAAAACTTTATTGATACGTAGTTCACTGATTTCAAGCTTGGTTGGTGTGGTTTATGATTGTCATGGATCTGATTATTAAGCCATGGGCAAAGGAATCTCATTGGTTAAGCTTTTCATCAGAACCGTTGGAAGGATCGACTTTAACTGGTCATATATCTTATCACAAAAAGATCTGTGTGGTCAGTGACCCATCAAATTGAAGCTCTTTGAGTTAGCATTCCAACGCACTTAGTTTCACTTGATTCAGAGTTTGGATGAAGAAGTTATGAGCTTTTTTGTAAAGCTGCCTGTGCAGGGATGTTTCAAGAAATTTTGGCTAAGGTAATGCTCCAGGGGACCCTATACAGGTCGTGAAGCACTAAATGGTACATGTGGAGGTCTCTCCTAACCTCCCATGAGGCGTAGTGAAGTATTTTGTGAAGGCATCAACCTAAGGATTAGTTTTAAGTGTAAGGTTAATGTTCCGAAACTCGCGTCACTTTGACGGTCACCTATATGACTCATTTGCCACTTCATGAGTCTTGTGGCTTCTCATGGTTCCATTCCTTCACTGAAATTTGGTCAAGTGAGGTACCACGAACCAGTACACGGTCCGTGTGAAAGATCACGAGCCGTATGTCCTTCCATTTGGTTAATTGGAGTGAAAATTTCTAAGTATGGAATTACCGTCTTGGACCTTCCGTTAGTTAAAATTTTTCTAAGTATGGCTTCACGGATGGGTATTCGATCCGTGTGGAGGGTGATGACCCGTGAGCCTCCCTAGAACCCCTGAAAATCTTTTTTTCACTCGTTCATTAATGGTTTAGCTATAATTTTTATGAACTCCTAAGGACAGTTCAGTCTTCCTAAGCTCTCCTAAACATCTGATTTATCCTATATACCTCATTCTTATTCAAATTCATTTTAAACACTTAGAATATTCAAACTCTCTCATCTAAAGCTATCTTCCAAGTGTGGGTTGAAGGTTTAAGTTGGAACTCAAAGAGGTCTTCTTCTTCAACCATTTTTCTCCCTAAAGCTTCTAGTTAATCAAAGTATGTGGGATTGATTCATGATCCCCTTTCATCCATGAAGACCTCAAAACTCTTTTACACTTAATTTTATGAAATTTAAGCTTACTTTGAATATGGGTCTTTTAAATTAGTGTGAATTTAATTAAATTGAAGTATGGGTTGTACTTATTTGATGATTTTAAAGTTATTTAAGTTCAATTATCATGAATTGCATTGAGATTACGAAGATTCAATTATGCATGTCCCTTTAAGTCTTCAATTCGAGCATGGGTAGTTTGAATAACATTTTTAATTGTGAATTTCATTATGATTTAAGAATGAATCTATCTTATTATGTTGATTTAAATGTTAATCTTTAATTCCCATGTTATTCTATCTTCATTCATTGCATTTGAATTCGCCGAGCATGGATTTTATGAAATTATGATGTGGTCTATGTCCCAATGATGTCTATGACTATGTTTCCAAGTAAAGAATGGGTATGACTAGGTTGTGATCACACTATGTCTATGATATGGCTCTTTGAGAAAATGATGGGTGTTTACACCAAATGTATTTGTTTAAAGGGGCATAGAATTGAGATTAGAGGTGGGGTGGACTATCCTCAAGTGTCCATACTTCTTTCTCATATCTATGTATAGAATAGAGCTATTCCTATTCATGAAAGTACATCTTGAAGAATGATTTGACTCTTTAGTACCGTACGTATGAAAGTAAAGAAAGTGATTTGGTCTTTAAGCCTAACGATGAATGGTTATGATTTCAAAGTACTTATCCGCTTTTCAAAAACATTTATATGTAGATGTATTCTTGTAGGATGATTTCTTAAAACCTAGTGATTGGAGGTGGGGTGGACTATCTCCAAAGTACCATATTCCTTTCCATCAAACTATGTGCCAAACATAGGTTCATGTTTATGCCTCATATGAGATGATTAAGAATGGATCTACCTTTTGCAAGTAGGTCATCTCTTTATCTATTATGGGGTAGACGATGGAGTTTCAAGTTATAGCTCACTTGGTATTATGTTGGTTGATGTCCCATCCCCATTATTTTTATATGACTAAACATTCATGCATCATGGATTAAAGCATATTATTATGATATCCTTTTCTTATGTACTTCTTTCTATATATCTGCCCTTGTCATGTAACATTGATTTACAAGTTATACAAGTTTATATGCATTGCATGCCCGCATACTTAGTACATACAAACGTACAAACACATACTCTTTTTCTTGCATGATCTAACCATATAAGAACCAGAGACTACATTTATCCACCTCTTGACGATTAGCTTGGATCTTTGAGTATCATTATGGTGATTCCTATGTTCTAGGGACAACATCCACCTTCTATCTAGCTCTTATGTTATGTTGATTATGTCTTTACTTTGAGGGTGAGCCTGGGACATATCTTGGCCCCCACCCTAATCTAGACTAGAGGCATTGTTGGACATCACGGAGTATTCTATACGGATATGTTATGTGTATAATTGAGATGCTATAACTATGTATTATGTATGGATGACATGATTATGTTAATGCTATTATGATATGATTAATGGAAATGTGATTATGTGGAAAGTCCTAAGCCCCTCCTTATCCCCATACCGTGAGTCATACTTACCCGCCCCTTAGAACTTATTTGCTAATTTCTATGTGGTTCATGCAAATCCCTTCCTCGACGATATCCCCATAGCTTGAGTCCAAATCTCCCGCAATCCCTTAGAATTATGTGATTGTTGTTTAATTATGCACTTCTGAACCAATGATGTGTAAAATGATGCTAAGAGGATTGTTTGAGGACTCTTAGGTTCTCATTCACCATGTTACGCCTAGTCCCTACTCCTGAGTGGTGACACAAACCTAAGTCCTAGGCGTAACACGAGAAATGGAGAACCCGAAGGAATCCCAAACAAACGTCTTAAGTATGCATAGCACATCCTTGATTGTGGAAGAATAATCTAAACAAATAACATATAATTCTAAGGGAAGTTGGACTTTGGACTCACGCTATAGGGACATTGTGGGGAAGAGAATTAGCATGGATCACATAGCCACTAAGTCTAAGGGGCAGGTAAGTATGACTCACGCTATGTGGGAAATTAGGGACTTAGGACTTTCAACCCATCCATACAACAAGCATTCAACACATAAGAGAAACTAAAGGACTAAGGATGTTTTCAATAATACAAAGCATAATAAGAGTCAAGCTCATAATATACATAGCCAAATATCCAACAACACCTCCAATATGAATAGAGTAGAACAAATACCTAGGAGTGGTCTACTTTGCTAGGGTAGACAAATAACTCACCTTACGGGAACCTCCATTTTTGTAAAGTGCATAACAACACCTTACGGGAACAACCCCTCTTTTGGTTACTTTATGGGAGTTCCACCCTTTTTTGGTTAGTCATAAGATATGAACTGTAACGACCCAAAAGTTTTTGAACTTCTTATTGGATGGTCTTGGGTGATATTGAACTGATTGTGGTTGAATTTGTTTAGCCATGGGTTGTATTTAAGTGGCTGAAGTCAAAACGGACTATTTGGTGGCATTGAGAGGCCAATTGGGCAGTGTACTTTGAAAGGACATAACTTTTGGTACGGGCTTAACCGTATGGGATTCTATGTATCAAATTGAATATCTTTGCAACACAACTGTTTTCACTCAATTCAAAGTTCGTATGAGAAAGGTATGGCCAAAAGAAAGAGACTTCCCGTAATTGGAAGGACATTGGAAACAAGGTCTGAAAATGGTCTAAGGACAGGACTAGTGTCACGACCCGAATAGGGGCCTAGATGTGACATGGCAAAAGAGGACCCAAAGACCCTCGATCAAGCCATCATAGCATCATTACACTCATCA
>JBCEWC010018892.1:0-11718 GCA_038996855.1 Solanum aculeatissimum
TGTATAGGAGAGTTTGAATGGATGAATGAGGGTTTGGGGAATGTTTTAGGGGTTTAGGAGACCTTAAGGGACCAAAATGGGGCTTAAGGGAATATTAAATTATGAAAATACCATTAATAAAATGTAACTTTCCGGAACTAAGCAATGTCAAATGGCAGCTGCAGTGCCCGTTTACTGGGCAACGAGCCGTCTGCCCCTCCATCTCACCACACTTAGAAAACTCTTCAGCGCGAACTCTCGGAGGAATTTCTGTAACACTTCACGAATAACTTGACGGACCATCTGAGGTGTGACTGTCCATGTAGGGGTCTCTTCAGTCCATACTTAGCCCTTAAAAACCATCCTTGGCTTGTCCAAGCTACTGCCCCACTTCACGGGGCAGTACATGGACCGTTTGGTCTCAAACGAGCCGTCCAAGGCCTCGTTGACTTATACTTGTCTTAGGGGTGGTTCCAGGACACCCCTAGCTCACTGGAACACTTGAAAACACCCTATATGAGTCATGCAAAGTTTCACGGCCCGTGTCCCTATCCTTGGCCATTTTACTGAGCTTATCTCCAATGTCTTCCAAATTTTAGACAGTCTCACTGTTTGGGCCATATCTTCCTCATAGGAACCCCAAATTGAGTGAAACCAGTTGTGTTGCAAAGAAAACTCAAAGAGATTCAATTTGATATATAGTATCCTACATGGTTCATCCCACATCAAAATTTATGACTGTTTGAAGTACACTGCCAAAATTGTCCCTCTAGGCCACCAACTAGTCCAATTTGCATTCAGCCACTTAAACTCAAACCGTGGCTACCAAAACTCAACCATGACCATTAGTACATCATACAAGGACAATAATAAGGAGATTTCAAAAATTTTCGGGTTGTTACACATACTTGTAGGGTAGGGGCTACTAGACCAAGTTATTTGAAGCTCACAAGGGGCATCAAATTTATGCTGGCACCAAGATCACATAATGCCCTTGTGAACACCATATCACCTATTGTGAAAGGAATCGTGAATGCTCCTAGGTCTTCTCGTTTCTGCACCAAGGACCTATTTGAAATCGCACTGTAATTTTGGAGCTCTTGTGAGAGCTCTTGGCTCAGAGTATGCTTCTTTGTAACTAGGTCCTTCATAAACTTCGCGTACCTAGGCATCTTCTCCAATTCCTCAATCAACGGGACATTTGTAGAGAGTTACTTTAAGATAGAGAGAAAGTGTTTGAACTTACCCTCCTCCTCTTTTTTCTTTAATCATTGAGGGAAGGGAGGATGAGGACGAGGAATGGGTCTCAACTATTTTGGCGCTGCCTCGTTCTTTACATGATCATATTTAGTCTCAGTCTTCCTGTTCATAACATTCTCATCATGAATATCACCATCATCCAATGGCACTGGAGGATCAATGGTTTGCTTTCCACTACGAGTTATGATTGTCATACACTACCTCTCATTTTTAGGGTTTTGCACTGTGTTACTGGGCATCATACCTTTCTAGCGTTGGTTTAATTGAGTCAATATCTTGTTGAATTGTTACTCCAACTTATTAATCACCACCGAGTGAGACTCAATCTTCTTTTGCACAACTATAAAGTTGTAAGAGCGTTGGTTTACAGAGTTTGATCACCAGTTGTGCAAAATTGTAGACAACCTTTCTAGAGCGGTTTTTCCCCATCTCGAAGAAATTGAAATTGAAGTTTGAGATTAACAACTTCGAGAAAATACCTGGTGATTCAATCGGTGCTATGTAGGAGAGGTTAACTAAGTGTTTGAGATGTGTCCCTAACCACAAGATTGTTGGTGAAGCCCTAGTTGAGATCTTCTATAAAGCCCTTGATGAGAATGGCCAAGAAGTTTTTGATACTATTATGTGGGGCTTTTTTATAGATCGTCCATTCTAGGAGATTGCTGAGTGACTTGAAAGGGTGGTCAAGACTAACTGTGCATGGGGTACAAGGGAAACGTCTACCACGAGGATTTCATTCTCGACTAGCACTAGTCCGACACAAACAAAAGTAAGTGAGAAAGTGATGTAGGAACTTGTGCGGATTAATACTAATGTATAGCTATTGATGAAGCGGAATATGGAATGAATCAATGTTATAGATCATCAACCTCCACGTACACCCATGTACGAGGAGCCTTATTATAACGAGGACATGTGTTTTATTGCTGATCAGATGGTAGGTTTTTAGACCAATGCCTAAGGGTCCAATCAGAACTATTAGCACCAAGGTCAAAGGAACCAAGGCCAAACCTTTGGTAGAGATGGTGCCTTTAGAGATAACAACAAAAGAGGCTATTATGATAGAAATAGGAGGTCGGGAAGAGATGCTAAATGAGGTTGTAGAGCTGGCTTTAGAAATGGCCCATATGTTCCACTGCATAATCGGGATGCTGGCACTAGCTCCTCTTGCATTGAGGAGATGTTTGACCGGTTGTTAAAGAAAGTTGATGCACAGGATGAGACACTAAAGGGGATGAAGTCTAATATCTCTAGCATTAACCAGAAGATTGAGTCTCACTCGGTGGTGATTATGCAGTTGGAGTAATAATTTAGCAAGATATTGACTCAATTAAACCAACGCTAGAAAGGTATGCTGCCTAGTAACACAGTGCAAAACCCTAAAAATGAGAGGCAGTGTATAACAATCATAACTCGTAGTGGAAAGCAAACCATTGATCCTCCAGTGTCATTGGATGATGGTGATATTCGTGATGAGAATGTTATGAACAGGAAGACTGAGACTAGATATGATCATGCAAAGAACGAGGCAGCGCCAAAATAGTTGAGACCCATTCCTCGTCCTCATCCTCCCTTCCCTCAAAGATTAAAGAAAAAAGAGGAGGAGGGTAAGTTCAAACACTTTCTCTCTATCTTAAAGAAACTCTCTACAAATGTCCTATTGATTGAGGAATTGGAGAAGATGCCTAGGTACGCAAAGTTTATGAAGGACCTGGTTACAAAGAAGCATACTCTAAGCCAAGAGCTCTCACAAGAGCTCCAAAATTACAGTGCGATTTCAAATAGGTCCTTGGTGCGGAAACAAGCAGACTTAGGAGCATTCACCATTCCTTGCACAATAGGTGATATGGTGTTTGCAAGGGCATTGTGTGATCTCGGTGCCAGCATAAATTTGATGCCCCTTGTGATCTTCAAAAAACTTTTTCTAGCAGCCCCTACCCCTACAAGTATGTGTAACAACCCAAAAATTTTAGAAATCTCTTTATTATTGTCCTTGTATGATGTACTACTGGTCATGGTTGAGTTTTTGTAGCCACGGGTTGAGTTTAAGTGGCCGAATGCAAATTGGACTAGTTAGTGGCCTAGAGGGACAGTTTCGGCTGTGTACTTCAAACAGTCATAAATTTTGAGCGTTGGTTTACAGAGTTTGATCACCAGTTGTGCAAAATTACAGACAACCTTTCTAGAGAGGTTTTTCCCCATCTCAAAGAAATTGAAATTAAAGTCTGAGATTAACAACTTTGAGCAAATACCTGGTGATTCAATCGGTGCTATGTAGGAGAGGTTAACTAAGTGTTTGAGATGTGTCCACAAGATTGTTGATGAAGCCCTAGTTGAGATCTTCTATAAAGCCCTTGATGAGAATGTCCAAGAAGTTGTTAGGCCCATAAACAACTAGCGGTTCTATAGCATTTGCACAACTATGTAAACCAACACTCTTACAACTCTGTAAACCATTTTGCACAACTATACGTTGCCTTACCTGTAAGAGAAAATAAGAAAACACGGAGCCCAACGACATCCATGGACAAATTTTGGTTCCCCATCATGCTCTTACAAATGAGCACAATGTTGTGTAGACAGTTATATAAATCCTCTGATGATAGGCCCATAAACAACCAGCGGTTCTATAGCATTTGGAGCAATTCACTCGAAATGACAAACTTTGTGTCATCTGGTAGTGGAGGTATCACAATAGCTCTTGTAACGTCCATTGCCATAGGGTTAAGACAATCTTAGTTTGATTAGTTTGTTGCGGCTTGCAGACCCTATAGTTTTGGATTCAGCAATGGTGGATTTTCGTTGCTCAAATTTAGTGTTGCATTCACCGCATCATCAGCAACATTGTTCACATTGTCTTGGGTCATCCTCCTTAGTGTTTTTTGGATCTCTGGATCAAATGGAGTTAAGGGATTGCCTCGGCTCCGAGTTTGGGGACTAGCACATAGCTCACTAGCTCACCCTCAAGATGTATATCAAAAGAAAATAGAAGGTAAAATCTCAAGATAAAAGACAACATCATAGGGATCGTTCCCAGAACATGGGAACTCACCAATAGATCTTTAAGCTCGATGTTCGGAACTAGCCACAAAATGGAATGGCCTTCTCCTCGTCCGTCCCTACATAGTTTGGGTCATGTAGATAAAGAAGCATGCAGTAGTAAATAAAATGCACTAAGTATGTAGGTATGCCATGAAGTAAAGGTCATCACAATAATATCAATATACATAATCATCATCAATAGAATGAGGTACAATATGCATGAGCATGCATGTTTAAAATCATATGAGGAAGCATCATGAAAATCCATAAAACATCATTACATACATATGTGGGAATAAGACCATAATCGACATTCATAAGACCATGCAAACTATTACATGGAATCCTGATGCTTACTCTCATCGAGTTAAGAGGAGTCTACTTTACCAAGGTAAACTCTAGTATCACCCTATAGGCTCTATTCTAGCACGGTGAGAACCATTATTTTGACCCCACCCTTTAGTCTCTATTCTAGCACGGTGAGTTTCCATTAAAAACTAGATGGATCCATTAGAACGCCTTTAAGGCACAAAAATATGAACATCATTTCCATGTGGCACATAGTTATGGGACTACGGTATCTACCAAATCCCTCTCGATGCTAAGTCATGTCCCACGAAATACTTTAAATCATGTGTATATATATAACTTTCAACATAGTTCATACTTCATTAAAATCATACTTTCATAATTCATAAAAAGTCATCATAGCTTTCATGAAACATCATATCATACATTAGCTTTGCTTTCATCATGGTGTGGGTAGACATTCCCACCTTAAAATTATCATAAACATTTAGGGTTTTCATTACCCTCTTCATCATAACATCATCATAGCTTTGATATAATCATCATGGTCATAAAACATGTTTTTGCATACTTCAAATTATAATCATGGAACTTCATAGCTTTATCATAAAAGACTACCGCTAAGTGTGGTCTCATGAACAATAGAGTCAAAATTATGCAATTGGATATAATTCATATCGAAAATATAGAATTAAATTATTTTGGATTATTAGTAAAGGAACCAACATCAAATCATTAATCTCTAATCATGCATACTTTGAAATCATATGTTTTTTCTTGAGAATCATATAAATTATAGAATTCTCTTAATCATCATGTAAAAATCATAATTCATGCATTAGGAATCATAGCTTGAAAGCCCATAAGAATTCAGCATAAAACTTTGATAAAAAGAAGGTTTTGGATTGGGCTTCATGGATGAAACTTATCCTTGAATGAAGCTCTACATACCTCAAGTAGAATCCCTAAAATTTAGGTGAGAAATTTGGAAAAATCCTTAGTCAACCTTCAACTTTGGCTTCAATGGAACCCTTGACTTAGAGAGAGAAATATTGAAAACCCTTGAGAGAAACTTTGGGAATTAAAGTCTTTGAATGAATTAGGAATAGTTCTTATACGTACTAGATCATTTAGGGTAGTTAAGAAGACCAAAACGACATAGTTTAGGACTTAGGAGGATTAGAAAATTCAAAATTACCCTAAATTAAAAATTGTTGAAGTCATCCATGAGACCTCTCTCATGGGTCGTAGAATGGCATACAGCTCGTAGAAAATCTTGTAGACTAGGTGACACAAAATTTAGCAATTAGAATTCTCCACGAGTGCACATATGGCTCGTAGAAACACACACGGGTCATAGAGTCCTTTGTAACATACTTCCTTCCTTAGACAGATTTTATGTTCCTTTAGGCCTTTTTCCATGATACCAATCTATGAATCTTAGAATATTCTACGGCTCATTTGTTACCTCGTAGTCAAGTTCTAGTGACCCCTTAAATTTCTATCTTTTCTAGGTTGTTTTCACGAGGTCACCTATGACTCGTAGATTACTTTATAGGCCATAGATGGGCTTGTAGAGTCGAACCTTCAGGGATTTTCTGCCTTCACTTTTTTCCAAGCTTAAAAATATGAAGGGTGTCACAAGACGGAAGGACTCTAGTATGGGGAGTTTGGCATTCTTGAGGGCAGAGGAGAGATCCTTAGCTTTGCAGGTTCAGTCACTTGCTAGACAGTTAGTTCGATTGGATATTTTTCCTCTCCAGAGTATCTTAGCCTTTGTGGAGGCTAGGTCTTCATTTCTTGATCAGATATGTGCTCACCAGTTTGATGATTCTAGATTATGTTTGATTCATGTTAAGGTGTTGAGGGGTGAAACAAAAGTGGCGACCATTGATTTAGAGGGTGTTTTGAGGATAAATGGTTAAGTTTGTGTTCCTAAGTACGGAGATTGGGTGAGCCTGATATTGGAGGAGGCTCATTGTGCTAGGTATTTTATCCATCCCGGTGTGACAAAGATGTATCATGATTTGAAACAACATTATTAGTGGTGTGGAATGAGGAGAGACATTGTTGAGTTTGTGGCAAAGTGCTTGAACTGCCAATAAGTCAAATATGAACACCAAAGGCCTAGTGGTTCGATGCAGAGGATGCCCATTCCCAAGTAGAAATGGGAGTATATTACTATGGATTTTTTCACTGATTTGCCCTTAGCTTTGGGCAAGTTTAATTCAGTTTGGGTGATTGTAGATTGATTGACCAAATCGGCTCACTTCTTACCGGTGAAGACTAGCTATAGTACACAGTAGTTGGCTAGGTCGTATATCCAAGACATCATTAGATTGCACAGGGTTCCGGTGTCTATAGTGTTTGACATAGGATCTTTATTCACTTCCCATTTTTGGAAGGCTCTACAGCGTGGTTTGGGTACTCGGTTGGATTTGAGTTTAGCTTTCCACTCTTAGACTGATGGGCAGTCTGAATGCACTATTTAGGTGTTAGAGAATATGTTTTGGTAATGTGTGATAGATTTTGAGGCCCGATGGGATTAGCATTTGTCTTTGGTGGAGTTTGCTTATAACAACAGTTATTATTCCAGCATTCATATGGCACCATTTGAGGCATTATATGGCCGGAGGTGTAGATTGCCTATAGGATGGTTTGATTCAGGTTCAGTTGATGTGTTGGGTGTTGACTTGCTTAGAGATTCTACGGATCAGGTCCGGTTGATACAGAATAGGTTATTGACAGCCCAGAGCCTCCAGAAGAGTTATGTTGACAGCACGCGACTAGACCTCTTGAGTTCATGGTTGGAAATAGTGTGTGGTTGAAAATATCGCACATAAAGGGTGTGATGAGATTTGGGAAGAAGGGCAAGCTCAGCCCTACATTTATTAGATCATTTGAGATTTTAAGTAGAGTAGGTGAAATTGCTTATGAGTTAGCATTGCCACCAAGACTATCAGCAGTTCATCCTATATTTAATGTCTCCATGCTCCGCCGGTACATTCCAGATGAGTCACATGTGAGTTCCTATGATTCAGTTGAGTTGGGTTCAGACCTGTCATATGAGGAGGAGACGGTAGTTATATTGGATAGGCAGGTCCAGAGGTTGAGGACCAAGGATATACCATCAGTAAAGGTTCAGTGGCGATACCATCCCGTTGAGGAGGCTACGTGGGAGTTGGAGTCAAACATGCGGGCCAGATATCCAAGTCTATTTTATGCTTCAGGTACTCTTCTTTCTCTTATGTTCGAGGACAAACATTATTTTTAGTGGTGAATAATATAATGACCTTGTTAATTATTTTTTAGCCTATCTATAAAAATTACTATTTTGCCCTTTCGTAAGTTTCTTTAGACCTATTTTGAACTATTTGTGTTGTTGGAACTGAGATGTGTTTTAAAATTAGAAAATGTGAATTTTGGTAATTTTGGAAGTTTAAGCTATGGACAAAGTGAATTTTTGTACCATTCTAAGTTTCAGTTATCGGATCGTGAATCTATTAATTCCATTAGCTCAGAAACATCAAATCTAGTCTAGGAGAAGTTACAAACTTCATTCAGAGTTAAAACGAATAATTTGGACTCTGTTATTTTTTCAGTTGTTTTTAGAGTCAAAGTTTGACTTTGACAAACATTTGGAGTTTGGAAGCTCGAAACAAAATTTCAATAGTTCCAGTAGTTCTGGATGGTGAAACTAACGCTAGAAATGGTCTTGTTGTAATATTTGGAGTTTCCAAGGGCAGTTTTGGTATTTTGAGTTTTAAACTAATTCTAATGAGTTTTATTGGTAATTGTGTCAAGGAGACTTCGGAATAGAATTTTGATTATTCTATTGAGTTTGGATCGCCGTTTCTGATAGGGATACAAGTCTGTTTTGTGTATTTTGGATTTTGAATGGACTCGGGGGTTCATTTCGATATTTGATTATTGTTGGTGTGAAGGATCTGGTGCAGTTCCCTCCCCTTCTTCACGATCGTAGAATTAACCTCTACATTCGCGGAGGTCTAACTTACTTCCTCTCCGCATTCACGGAGGTATACTTGTAGGGTCCTCCACGTTCATGAAGCTTCTTCTGACCTGTTCCTTTGTATTCGTGGACCTAGTCCCCCGTTCGCAGAGTGTTACTTTTCCCTGATCAGTTCTAATCCCTAAGAATAATATTTTCACCATTTTTAATATTTTCAAGCTTTGTTGGGCAATTTTTGAAGAGAATTTTCGGGGAAAATATTTTGTAAGTGTTTCTAACATCAAATTGATTAATTTTCACTACTTTTATCTTGATTTTGTCTTAAATTTCATGATTTTAGATATTTAAAATTGGGATTCTCAAGGCTTTGATTTGAAAACTTTAAATGTTGATTTATCCCTCAATTTGAACTCAATTTTAGTGAAATTTTATCCCACAAACTTCTTTTCTTGCGTAGAATAATAATTTTGAGTCAATTTCTAGATTCAGAAACTTCAAATTTTGGTTCTAATTTTGACCATTCTCCTAAGGCTAATTCGTGCCAATATGGGTATCAAAATTCATCTCTTGATGCGTAGTATGTATTTTTGATAGTAGTTGGTTGGTTTGGTTATCATTTTGAGGCTTGGGTTGATCAAAGCTTGGTTCAAGCGCGGTTTCGGCATCGAGGTAAGTTTGCCTAACCTTTTTGGGACTGGATTTGATAAATTGAATACATTTATATAGTAATTGTAAGATTTAAGTTGTTTTATGAGTAATTGAATTGATATGGTAGAATATTGGTAAAAATGCGATGTCAGTTATATTGGAATTGAAGTAAATTGGGATTCTGTTGTTAAATTGAGATGAAATCTTGAGATTTGAGATATTTTGGATGTTATTGTGATAACATGAGGCTTGTGATATCATTTGGAGAATTTTGTGGTAAATTGATGGTATTTGTGATACTTTCAGAAATCATGAAGATATTTTGGGACTTGCTGAGTCCGGTTTCATTAACATCTTGACTATTGATGAGAGTGTGGTGTTATGAGACATGTAGATGACATTGTGATACTAATTGATGCATTTGTCATGGCTTTTCTGATGCTATGTCTATCATGTATCCGCTATTTTATTATGTTGTTGTTATATACTTTGAATTATGGCATTGGCATGCATTTATCTCATATTGCATCTCTACCACTTGAGATATTGTGATACTTGAGAAATTTTAGTTTAAGGCGTGTAACGTCTTGAGAGACTTCAATATATGGTCTGCGATGCCTTGAGAGATTATAGTACATGGCCTGCGAAGCCCTTGGGTTCTATCTGGTAGCTTTGGCTCGATAGATGTGTACACCAGCACTGCGACGGTCGTGATTCCTCCACATACATGGCCTACGACACCATTACATTCATACATCTCATTTGCATTGCATCATTAATTGTACTTGTTATCTCTATTTGTTCTTATATATATATATATATATATATATATATATATATATATTGTGTACTAACCTTGTGATGCAGGTGATAGAGACTCTTAGTTATTACATATTTATCCAATTTTTTCTACTCAGTCAGTTGAACCTACTGGTACATAAGGACCCCATATAGGGTAGTTGATCTATTGTGCAGAGTTTCTTATTATTATAAGATTCAACGGTGAGACTCAAACTTCGAGTCGCCGATATTTCTTTGAGACTTTTTGTTATTGTTAACTATTCTAGATTATGTATTTTCTTTTGAGACAGCTTGTTTTTACTTACTCATACTGCTTAGAAGCTCTTGTACTCATGACTCCTGGTTTTGAGATTATTTTAAATTAAGTGTTGTAGTTGCTTTTACCTTAGTGTTTCCTATCTTTAGTCGCGATCCGATTTTGGATCGTGACAAAGTCGTAGCTGAGAATTGTAGGGTTTCAAGTTAGGGTTAGACTAGGGTCAAGTCAGGAATTCTATTCAGAGAAGGGATCATGGTCAGGTTGGGAGGTCAGATTGATATTATGGTCAAATCAATTTTTTTAGGATATATATAAAATATTATTCTTATAGTTTTACAAGAAAAAAGATCAATGTCCATCCGTCGATTTTACTTTAAAAATAATTTGAAAATTTTTCTAAAAAATGATACAGGATGAGTTTGTTTCACCTCGATTCTTTAAATCAATTCAGTCTGTTGGTTTCCTATGATCAATATATTTTTGCATCATTTTTTAATAGTACAAGAAAATTACTAAATTTTTATAAATATTTTCAATGAAAAAAAAATTCTTCCTACAGAACACAACCTAGATCTAGCTTGCGCACGATTCAAAACTCAGCAAGGGTCTTTCTCTTTGTTATTTCTCGTCTAGTCCCACCCCTCCTCCATTTAAATTTTCTAAAAACAAAATATTGGGGAGCAAGGAGAGAAGTGGGAACCACATTTGGAATATTAAAAAATTTGATGTTTTCAAAAGGCATGAAGCAACAATAGTCATTTGCTTCATGACCAATCACTTTTGTGAAAAGTGATGAACAACTTGATGATTACTGCATTGCAGGCTGTCATTTTATTAGCTTATATACACTAGTTTTTGGGTGGTCCATGTCTACTTGACCACATTTTAAAATCTGTACATACATTGTACTGATTTTGACCAACTTCAAGTGTCAAAATCAGCCTAGAAAAGTTGAATGAGCTGTGGTTTATTAATGTTTTGTTTGTTCATAAAAGTTATTAAATTTTTTTTGGAATAGTTTTTTACTTTATTTAAAAATTAAGTTTGTTCATGAAAATTTCAAATTCAACTTGAAATTGTATTTCAAATTTGAAAAATAACTTATAAACTATTAACTAATTCACTTTTCACTTTTAAAATTATATACAATTACATTTAAACATGGATATTATTTCAAAAATTAAATGCAAAATAATATAATAAAAAACAACTCTTTGTTTAATTCTAATTCCATAAATTCTAAATAAAATTAAAAAAAATACTTGAAATCTATGGCCAAACAACTACTTAAAACATCACTTTAGATTATTATTTTATTAAAACCAGCATAGGATTAATATGTTAGAAATATGAGAAGACCTCATAAAAATACCAAAAATTATAAACAAATTAAAAAAGAATTAAAACACCTCTATAAAATATACAAAGAACTAAATAAAACTAAGACAGA
>JBCEWC010018893.1:0-11716 GCA_038996855.1 Solanum aculeatissimum
TGTCATTTTCAAAAATCACTAACTAATATAATGCATATTCCACTACATAATGGTAAATGCACTACATAATGGTAAATACACTACACAATTAAACATATATTTACATATTTATAATAATTCTCTATTTTTCATCAAAATAAAATAATATTAATCCAATACACACATTATTATAACCTCTTACCTTTTTCTCTAACTTAAATCAAAAAATAATATCTAGTCAGTCACAAATAAATCAATCAAACCCTAAAAAGCAATCCGAAATTATTTGGAGCCGTTTTCAGATCCAATTCAAAGAAAATCACAATTAGATTAAACTTTTGGTTTAGCAATAACCCTTCCTTTTTAATTCTTATTTGAAGACACAAATAAACAAAATTTTCTCTCGAGTTAATCGGAGGAAAAAGAGAACAATGGAGCAATTGAAGCTAATTTTATGTGTTACCTGCTATCGCTCATCGTATCAATCAATTTTGTTCATCAAGACTTGAATATATATAAATTTGTATCTGACTGAAAATTCAAGTGTTACAACTTATGATTCTCAACTCATTTCACCATCGATCATTAAATCAAACTCTCGAAGTCACAATCGTCCTTTTTTGCGCATATCTAGTACCTCCTGCTTATGGGGCTCGATTCTTTTAGACGAGAGTTTTCCAGAAACAACCTCTCTATCTCTACGACGTAGTGGTAAGGTCTCCCTCCTCAGACCCCACTCATGAAATTCCACTGGATATGTTGTTATCCTTGTTATTGAAGTCACAATCAATTTTCTTTAAATTTTTACTTTACGAAATCTTTTTTTATAATTATAAAAATCAAATAACTATTCATAATATTTCGATCCTCCAACTTTTATTAAATACAAGAAATGTCAAAATCAAAACCCACAAAATGCAACATCATATCCTTCTTTTCTTTTTTTTTTACATCATCAAACAAGAAGAAAAAGAAGACAGACAGAAGATGAATCCCTCTCCATTCTCCAAGGCAAAAACTTCATCCAAGCTGCTAACCAATAAAATATTCTCAAGTTGGAGTATTAATATAATGTTTTTTTTTTTAATTTAAACAAGAAATAAAAAACATTTCACATCAGATTTCTGATCTTATGCCACAATTTTTTAATTTTGAAAAAACCAATAGATCCAAATACACTGGTACAGTATCTATTTACCATAAAAGAAAAAAGAAACAAAAATAAATGCTGCTGCTAAAACCCTCTCCTCTCCTCACCACTCCACTGTCCTTTTTCTTCCTGCTGTTCTTCTCTTTTTCTCTCTTTATATCCATTTCTTACATTTTCTCTAGCTACTTCTAACAATTTCACATAAAAATTTATGCTTTTCTTTTTATGAATCTTCATTTTCACAGAACATAGCAAACTAATTTTAAATTTTGGGCAACATGAAGAGGAAACCCTAGCTCTTGGGGAAAACCCTAATTTCCTTCAACTCACTTCTTGATTTTTTCAAAGACTCGATTTTTTTCTTGTGGGGTTGATAGAAATTGTGTGAAGACAAGGATAATATGGAGAATACGGTACCTAGGACTGTAGAAGAAGTTTTCAACGATTTCAAAGGTCGTAGAGCTGGTTTAATCAAAGCACTTACCACAGGTTTGTGATTTTGTTTCATTTTTAGAAAAAATAAAAAATCATTTGCTTTTATGGGGTTTTGAGCATAGTCACTTTCTGGGTGTTTCTGAATTTTGTTGGTTTTGCGAATTCTGATGTTCTTATTTTTTTTGAAAAAAAAAATTATTGCAGATGTCGAGAAGTTTTATCAGCAGTGTGATCCTGGTGAGTTTTCTGCTGCTCAGATTTTGATTGGATTGTTGTTGTCCATCAATATTTTCACATTTGGTTCTTCTGTGCTATGAGCTTGAGGTGTATTTCTAAATGCAGTATATTTCCTATAGGCTATAGCTTTTAATTTTCTGGGCTGTTTCTTTATATTCCTGTTTTTTCTTTAAACTTGTGTTGTTTTATGTTCCTAATGCATTTTGGGATTTCATTGACAATTTGGTAGAGTGATTAAGCAACTTGATTAGGATTTTGTACTTGGTTCTTTTGTTAATGCTTTTTTCTTTCCTCTTAACTATGCATCTACTTGATGCTCTTCTGTGAATGAAACATCTTACTTTATAAAAAAAAAAGATTTGGACTTGGTGACTTAATATTTCAGAATTTTATAATTTGCTTCTTGTCCCCTTTTTGTGTCAGTTTTGTAATTTAAATGTTGTTTGTCCCAAGGAGTGGCCTAAAACACATGGTTAGAGCTTTCTGATTGTTTACATAATTTTGTCATTTGATTTCTTCTTTGGTTCGTATGCAAGAACGAATAAGTCATATCTTTATTAAATAAGAGAAACTCTGTTATAGCCATTTCTGTACATTCAATGTACTCTACGGATAGAGGAATACATAGAGTTGAACATAGTAAAATAAGAAATTGAAAGATTTCGTTGAAATTGTTCGTTTGGAAATTTCCCGAAAAGCTAATCATAGGTTCTCCTCTCTCCGTTTCAATCTGTTTGTGTTGTTTTGACTTGGCACGTAGTAGTAAGAAAGCAAAGAAGACTTTTGAATCTTATGGTCTTAAACTAAAGATATGTCAAATGTACCAAAATGTCTTTTAATCTTGTGATTTTTAAACACAACTAAAGATTTGCCAAAAAGGAAAGAGACATTCTTTTTGAGACGGGCTAAAAATGAAAGTTGGACAAACAAATTGAAATGGAGGGAGTAGTTAAATGTCGCCTTCAATTGTAAGAATAATTCTTCTGCGTTTTCAGCAGATCATGATCTCAAACTGCATTCGAGAACATGAGTTCTAAAAATGAGATCCTTACTTAGAATTTTATGTCATTTAGTGTGTCAATGTCTGAAGTGTTCTCATCATAATCTTGATGACTTCTTATAAATTCTATATATATATACTTATTTGTTGGTCTCTGTTAAGAACTCTATTTTGAAGAATTGATCTAAATTCTTTATTTCGTTGCTGTTATTTATTTTGTTCCCAATTGTAGAACTGCTCATTATGACCTTTGTGACAATGATATCAATAGACTGCTCCCTCTATATTTCAAACAGTTAAGTCAGACTTTATGGCAGTATATATCTCTCTTAAATGTTTTTAGTCCTATCAATCACACAGGTATGCAAGGTTTTGTAGACTGTTTATTATAGCCTGGAAGTTGTAAGTCTAATTGATTATTCTTGTGTTGCGTTATACTTCTTCCCTTCATTTCACAGTTTGTTCTCTCTTTTTCCTTAATTTGACACTTGTTGGGTGTTTTACCTCATTGGATGTTCAATTCTTATTTTCTATAGATCACTTATGCAGATCAATTATGAAGCGTTTATGACAATTTCCGAATTTTACCATGTGTGTACTTTCAGAAAAGGAGAACTTGTGTCTCTATGGGCTTCCTAATGAAACATGGGAAGTAAACCTCCCTGTAGAGGAGGTGCCTCCAGAACTTCCGGAGCCAGCATTGGGCATAAACTTCGCACGTGATGGAATGCAAGAGAAAGATTGGTTATCACTTGTTGCTGTTCACAGTGATTCATGGCTGCTTTCTGTTGCATTCTACTTTGGTGCACGGTTTGGGTTCGGCAAGAGTGAAAGGTTAAATAGCATCTAAAGATTTCACCTTTATTGTTTTAACTATCTTGAAGACTTGGTCATATCCATTGTATTTCATTTGAATGATTATGTTTTTCCTTTTTGATTGAAGACATTGGAAGCCTGGGCTACCTTTTGGCAAATGTAAATTAGTGTTGTGCCTCCCTCCTATTAAAGTCTGTGCGGATTTCCGGCCCTCCCTTTAAACTGTCTCTGCAGTGTCTATTGGGTAATTTTTGCTTGTATTCTTTTTGTCTTTTCAGGGGTGAATCTAGTGGCATAAGTTGAGCTACTTCTTTCCCATAGTTGTTCCCCTCATGGTGCTTAAAAGTCATATTTTCCCCATAGGAGCTAACTTTTCAGTGTTTGTTGAACTCCATGCTTTTAATTTTGTTTTGCTGCATCTTCTTGTTACCTCTTAATGACTCATCTTCATTTAAAAAAAACACAATTCACCTCCCCAAGCATTTCGTGCTTCTATAACTTGGGTGCTTCATTGATCAATTTTAGGGAGTTTTGCTTCTTTGATTGCTGTCCCTTTTTTGGTTTTGTAGGTGAGAATTGAAATATCATTTTTCCATGAAAAGTCACTGGAGAAATTTAGTCAACAATCATGCTATGAGAGTCTCTTTTCTGAATCGTTCTTTCTAACCCATACAATCGGAGCTCCCTTTTGTCCCTTCTATGTCTATTGAAGAAATTGGTATATGTATTCCTTTTTTGGTCTTCTTGCTTACCATGTAGTGTTTGACATGTTTGCTGCCCTTATTGAGGTATATTGACCCAACAATAAATCTATCATGAATTTGGCCAAGTTGGTTTTGATTCACTGTATCTGCTCTCCAAGATTCGGTATTTAGAATTCATCATAGTTAGATCTTATGCGTGCTGTTAATCTAGCCTAAAGCTTCTCCTTCACTGGCATATGAAGGTTCACATAGACAGAGTCGTGGTTAATTGATGCTGTTGAGTTTAAAATATCTTTTACATTCTAAGGATAAACTTTTTTTTTTATAATGGTAACTGTATATTCATACCAAAAAACCCATCAAGTACAAAGCTGATTGGGTGGGATTTACAACCCCAAAGGGCATCATCAAGATCAAAGACTAGATAGAGGGTTACAATTTTCCTATGAAATCAACTACACTATCTGCTCCCCTCGCTATATCATGTTTACACCAAAAATACAAGAGACTTTGTACATACTCTTCATCTTGGTCTTCTGGAAACAGCTAGCTTTTCTATCATGACATCTTTCATTTCTCTCTTTCCATAATAATGTCCACCAAACACATGCTGGGATACTTCTCCACCGATCTTTTTGTGATCCTCTTCTCCCCGCTCCTTCCCAACTTTTCAGCATATCAAAGAAGGTCCTGGGCATTACCTAGCTTATCCCAAGTATATAAAAGAACACGGTCCTCAGATTTGCCGCTGTTTTGCAATGTATGAATAAGTGGCTCTTAATCTCTGCCTCTTGCTCACACATATAACACCTTGAGCAAATCTGAGTACCTCTTCTCTGCAGTACTTCATGTGTTAAACAGGCACTCCTGATCACCAACAAGATGAAGCAAGAGATCTTGTTTGGTTTTTTAACCTTCCAAATCAGTTTCCAGGGCCATTTTGTTGTCATTGTCATGGGCGGATCTACCCTTTGCCGAGGGGTGTCAAGCGACACCCCTTCGTCGGAAAATTACACTGTGTAGATAAGTTAAATTTTGATTTTATACGTATATATATTAAATTTGACACTTCCTAACACAAGGAATAGGGATGGTGCAGTGGTCCAGGGCTGCAGGATTCCTCTTTGACATCCCGAGTTCGAATCCAATTGGAGGATTTTTATTTTAAGCATTTTTTTAAAAGCAAAACTGATGCCTTTTTTTCTTTTTCTTTTTTTTAATTAGTGTTTTTTCCTTATTTAACTGTTGCGTTTTTTTTTCTTTTTTTTATTGGCGTTTTTTTACTTATTTAATTGCTGCATTTTTTTTTACTTTGTTTTTTCATAACTAAAGTTTTTTTTCTCTAATTTTTAAATGATTGACTTAAATTAAAATAGACTATTTGACTTACGGAATCGGATGAATGATGAGCTTTTGAGCGGTTGTTTGGTTCCTTATGTAGAAAAAGATGTATTTATTAATATTTCTAATGATGCTATTGTAAAGACATTTCAAGAGATGAAACCGCGTCGAGTACGGTTGTGATAATATAATTATGTTTTGTTTCCACTAGTAAAATTTATTTTGTTAATTTTTTGTGTGCTTAGTACTTTATATTTTGACACCCTTTGATGTAAATCCTGGCTCCGCCACTGGTCATTATCCGGTTGAAATTCAAATTCCAGTAACATGATTTCATGGTAAAAGACCCACTGCTATGTTGCTTCCAAATTGGCAAATCAGAACCTACAATTACTCCTGGGAAAGCATTTAGGATCTGCAGCAACTCTGCAACTCTATTTACTTCCCAATCATTTAGGGCCCTCCTGAAAATCAAGATCCACCCTTGAGGATTCCATACTTGTGTCACCTTATCCATCTGTTGCAAGCTCAAGATGTATAGGTCTGGAGAAGTAGTCTTCAGATCCTCTTCCCCAATCCACAGTTCATTCCAGAAACTTGTCTTTCCCCATTCCTAACTTTGTACTTCAGGTTGTTATTGAAAAAGGGCCACAATCTTCTAATTGTTTTCCACACAGCGCATCCAAAAGTGCCAGTCACCTCCTCAATGGTCCAGCTGTTCTGAAGCTCATATTTCTGTGAAATGAATCTCCTCCATAGGGCCGTAACTTCACAACAAAATCTCCACAACCATTTCTTCATAGACTTCTATTCTGTGCACCTAGTTTCTTTATTCACAAAAGCACCAAGAAGGTGCAAATATATTGAGCTTATGACAATAAAACTCTTAAAAGTATTATGTCTTAGCTGTAATTAGGATTACCAAGTTAGAACTCTAGGATACAGAATTGCTAGCAGTTAGATTATTTAGTCAATAAATAGAAGTCCTCCTTCAACCCAAGTTCATTTGGTCAGTGTTCCATATTCTTTGTCGAAAAGATGTGTTATTTCTTTGTCTTGGTGAGCATACTGATGACTTGGTGCAATGATATTCTCTGTGTGATGAGATTCCAGGCATCTTCCATTCTTAGGTTTCTATTATAGAATTTGTTTACTGTTACCTTATAAAAAATTAGGATTATAGATTTGCAATGCCCTTTCGTCCTTTCACTGTTCCGGGGAGGTTTATTTGGTGCTAGTTGTTAGACAAAAGCAAATTCATTCACTTAGTGGCATTGGTTGTGTATTGTTGAATAAGATAATGTTTGGTTCAGCGAAGCTAAGGATGCCTGGCATATAGAGATGTTTACCATCAGCTGGTGTTTCTGGATGTATTATCTTTTGAATAATATAGTGCTCAGTTGAGTGAACAGCTGAAGTTCTGACATCTTAAGAGGTTTACTGTCAGCTGTTATTATCGGATGTAGCCTGTAGCATCATTGAGTACGAGTACTCAGTTGAGTAAGTAATGGATGTCTAACGTGTTGGTGCATTCATGAGGGCAGAAATGCTGTATAATGATGGGAGAGACTTTCATGTAGCAGGATTTGGTCCCTCTTTTCTACCCTTTAGTCCTCTACTTTTTGGTCTGCCGCTATTGTAGATTGAGAATCCTGATGGATGTGAAAATATGACTGTAATCGGTTTGAGCTGGAGATTATACTGGGAAACAGGTTGCATACTTGCATGGGATTCCATAATCACGCATACATGCCCAGAACTGATAACTTAAATTTGGCTTATATCTAAGTGTCTGTATAGTTTGCCTACCTTAGAGTCCAATCTCATTAATGTGGCTTCCTGTGTTGCTTGGATTATCCAAAAGCACTGATGGGTGCATGTTGGATCCTCCAAGATTAGTGCATTTATGGAGGATCCGGCATGGGTATGGCATCAATTTTGGAGAGTCCAAGCAACATAGGTGGCTTCCCTGGTTAAATGGTTATCTGATATTAATGTAGGCAGGATAATTGTTTTAATTCTTGTTTACAGGAAGAGACTTTTCCAAATGACAAATGATCTCCCAACAGTGTTTGAGGTTGTTACTGGAGTTGCTAAGCAGGCACGTGATACCGCTCACAACAATAGCAGCAAAAGCAAATCAAGTGGAAAGGTTCTCATATACTGGATCTAACATATATGGTTACCGTTTGTTTTTTTCATTTTGTTTGAGCATATGTTTTCAGCTATCATCTTTGATTTGCAGCCTCGACAACCAGAGCCCCAGCCCAAGGGAGCAAAGGTGTCTCCACCTAAAATGGAGGATGAAAGTGGGGAGGAGGAAGAAGACGATGACGAACAAGGGGCAACTCTCTGTGGAGCTTGTGGTGATAATTATGCGACTGATGAATTCTGGATTTGCTGTGATATTTGCGAGAGATGGTTCCATGGAAAATGTGTGAAGATCACTCCAGCAAAAGCTGAGCATATCAAGCAGTACAAGTGTCCTAGTTGCAGTAGCAAGAGAGCTAGAGTTTAAAATTTGTGGCAATTCTAGTGCAGCATCAATTAAGTGGAGGTGTTGGAAGGTCTAGGACTTTTAGCTCAGTTATCAGACGTAATCTCTGTCAAAGTTAAATGTTTGCTGACGGGATGCCCTTTTCATGAACATTTGCTTTCTGTTATCTTGCTTTTGGATTGTGTTTTAGATGAAATTTGTGTCTGTTATCATCTTCTGTTTTGAGGACCATTTTCATCTTCTTTTACTTTAATGACTCATCTAAATGCTACAGAGACTTTCACAAAACTTTTGTGATCTTTAGTCTTGAATAAAGGAGCAACGACCTGCTTAAACTTATTAAACTGAGAATGAAACGGATTCAGTTGCTGTCCGACAATCATCACCGCCAGACTCTTCGCATTCAAGTACTTCACATTCATTATACTAGAATCAAATCAACCAATGGCCTTTCGTGAACATGTTCAAGTGTATTTCTATCTACCCAACATAAATTGCTGCTGGAACAGACTAACCAGCCAAATATACCTGTCGTCAGTAGTCACTGAGCATACTGGGAAGATCCAGCAAATTGTCATAGCCTAACATGACTGACAATTTTTCTGTAACGTAACCTTAGTCGATATTGCTGATCTGAGAACAAAACACCTCATATCAGTGTGGTTGATACAGTAAGGCATGACTACCAATAGTCTTTACAAGAACACCGCCCTTCACTGAAGCAGTGGAACCGATTATTATCCCTTACAATGATCTCCCTCCTCTCCATCTTTGAAATGATTTTGATTGCTGTGTGGCAATCCCTACATATCCTGAGATTCTTCACCACCCTTATGACCGAATGTGGTTCGGTAACAAGAAGGGCAAAAGCCACAGCCAACTTCTCACTATGGGTCCCTACCATCTCCTCCATCTCTTCTTCTTCAACATCTTTTAAAACACAGCTCTTATCAGCCATATATCCAGCTAGCCTCATCTTCTTTTCTGTTTCAGAGAGCACTCTATAAATATCTGCTGATCGCTCGTGTGACCTGTCACCCACTATAAACTTGTGCATCTCCCCCTCATGTTCAATCCAACTCCATCCAGTCGTCTTCTTTACTCCTCCAATTGTCATCAACCTTCTCACCCTGTCTACATCTTCCCATCTTCTTGCTGAGGCATATGTGTTTGAAAGCAAAACATAATTACCTGAATTTTCTGGTTCTATTTCAAAGAGCTTACTAGCAGCAAACTCTCCAAGGTCTATCCTTTTGTGAACTCGACTGGCATGTAACAGGGAACCATATACGCCTGCATTTGGATGCATTACCATACTTCCAATCAAATATTTTGCTTCGTCTAGTTTACCATTTCTACCTAACAAATCAACCATGCACGCATAGTGATCGGAGTCTGGATCTTTGATTGAATCAAATATCCTTTGACCTTCTTCTAGCAGTCCACCATGACTACATGCTGTTAGTACCCCAATATAGGTTATTCGATCTGGTTCAATATTTTCTTTCTTCATCGTCCACAACAATTCAACAGCTTCAATGGCACTGCCATAAGCTGCAAAACCTGTAATCAATGTGTTATAAGAAACCACATCTCGGGCTTCCATGGATTGGAAAACTTTCTCCGCGTCTTTCAAATTACCACACTTAGAATACATGAAAATCAGAGCATTATAACCTGAAATGCTCAGTTTGATTTGATGCTTTTCCAGGAAATTCACTGCCCAATTGCCAAATTCCAAAGCCCCAAGGTGGCCACAGGCCGAGATCACACTAACCATGGTCACTTCATCTGGCAGCACATCTTTTGCTATCATATCTTTGAAAAGGTCAATAGCCACTTTTGATTGTCCATTTTGAGCGTAGCCAGCTATAATTGAATTCCAAGAGATAACATTCTTCTCAGGCACCTTATCAAAGAGCTCTCTTGCAGAAGCCAAATCACCAACCCTTGCATATGCTGAGATCATTGCATTCCATGTAACTAAGTTCTTGTATGTACCTAAGTCATCAAAAATCTTCCTAGCCATAGCAAGGTTCCCACACTTAGCATACATGTCAAGTAGTGCAGTCTTTGCGAAACAATTCAAGCGAACACCCTTCTCATTTATCATCTGAACAAGCCCCTCGGCGAGGTTAGCATCACCATGCAAAGAACACAGAGAAATCACAGTAACCCATGTAGTTTCATCAGGGCAAACCCCACAACTCATCATCTCATTAAACAACCTTATAACCTCTTCAGCACTCCCATTTTGAGCATACCCTGACAGCATTGCATTCCAAGACACAACACTTCTCTCCGGCATTTGATCAAAATACATTCTTGCATTCTCCAAATCTTTCATTCTTGAATAACCAGTAACCATTGCAGTCCAAGTAACCACATTCTTCTCAGGCATCAAACCAAACAAACTCCTTGCTTCAACTTCATTCCCCCAATTCCAATACCCCGAAATCATAGCATTCCAATCTGCAACAGCTTTCTCAGGAATTTCATCAAACATTTCCCGCGCATTCTCCAAAGGTCCAAACTTTCCATACATATCCATAATCGCATTGCGGACGAACCTATCCCAATCATGACCCATTTTTATACAATGAGCATGGAACACAATGCCCCATTTTCCAGATGCTTTGATGAGAATCGGGTATACAAAGGCATCAGGAGCTACATTGCATTTCTGCATTTTGTCAAACAGGTGGAGGACATCGCTGTGGGCACCCAATTGGGAGTAGCACTTGAGAATATTAGTGAAAACGAAGACATTGGGTTGGTTGACTGAAGCGAAAAGTCGGCGAGCGTAGGTGGGCGGAGCGTGGAGGCGCGTGCAGAGTTTGATGAGCTGCGCTACCCAATAGTTGTCGGAGTAGAGGGATTGTTGAAAGAGCTGCGCATGAAGCTGTTTCAGGTGGTTTAGTTTGGTAGCTTTCAATGCGGCTGTGTGCAACTCTGACATTTCAGTGCCAGCATTGGTCCTTTTTGTTAACCAATTTAACTGTTTTTCTTTTCAATTTAACTTGTATACCAAGACTAAGGGAGACTTGACATGGATTATTAGTTTCGTTCTTAAATTATTAGTAAACTTAAAAATAAAATGTGATAATTACATCAATTTCAATTACTAGATGACTTTTCAAACAGACCATAATGTATATAAATTTTATTTAATGACTGAGAAAGTATTTTTGATATACCCGAATTTTAAGACGAAAAAGAAGAGACTGTAAAAATCAGAATGCGGAACCAAAAGGGCAACAATTTTTTGGAATTTAACCAAAATAGCACGGTTTTTTTTTAAAACCAAAAGGGCAAAGGCGCCTGACACGCCTTGCCCCTTTGGTTTAATGGACCAGTTAACTGATTGACGGAAAAAAAAATTAAAAGGTAAGGCGCAGGGTGTCAGGTGCCTTATCTTTACTGCCTAACATGTATCAGCAAAGTAAAGGCAAGGCGCAGGGTGTATTTTTTTAAAAAAAATTGTTAATTTTAGGATTAAAAAAAAATTAATTAATTTATATTCTGTAAATTAAAAATTATTTTAGATAAATATTTTT
>JBCEWC010018894.1:0-11716 GCA_038996855.1 Solanum aculeatissimum
ACATAATGGTAAATGCACTACATAATGGTAAATGCACTACACAATTAAACATATATTTACATATTTATAATAATATAAAAATACTTTACATACTACACATTAAAAATGATAATAAAAAATAAAAATATTATAAATAGTACACTACCCTACTTACCCCCCAAAAATCACACTACCCTAGGATTCTATGCCTTGAAGATAGCTCATGGAGGTGAAGACGAAGCAGGGAAGAATTTGTCAATTTTGACGATGGGGCAGCGAATCGGTGATCCGCCGAATTGATTCGATGATGTCCTAGGAGATCTCTTAATGATTCATAAAGTTTAAGATTCAAAGATGTGATCCTTCGATGATAGGGAGGCCATTCAACAATCTGCCAAATGCAAACGACGATGATCATTTTATCAAGTTTGGCCACTTTTGATCATTTTTATAATAAATATACTTAAAACTATAAATAGCTCATAGTTTCTCATTTGTACGTAGACTACTTTGAGTATTGACATTGGAACTCTTGTATGAGTGTTGAGAGCTTGGTACAAGCTTGGGTTGAACCTTGTTCAGAAACATTGGTTGCGAGGTGAATTTAATTCCCTCGAGGTCATCAAACAGGTAGGTTCTATCGTAAGATTAATCAAGTAAGGTATTAAGGTCTAATATAGTTTTTTGTTGCTATCTGTCTATTTGTCTGTCTGTCTATCTATCTTTACTTTCTTGTCTTTTGATTTCACATTTTGTTATTTCTTTGTAGGATAGTTCTTGCATCAAGGGTGACGTATGTGGTGATTTGGGATGAAAATCCTAAAGAAAATGTCTTCTAGTGGACGTAGCAACTATGAACGGGCTGCACAACTGCTGCCTAAGAAACATCAAAGCCTCTAGAGAGAAAGTCCTATGTTTTTTAATGATTGTGGTCCAGCGTGGCTAAATGACACTTGATGCCTATTTTGCTGTTAATTATTGTATTATTTTGTTTTAGATTTTGAAAAAGAGATATCTATTTGATAATCTTTCCCTCTACTTTTATGAACTCGGTAACACTACACATTGAAGAAGAAGAATTGTGAAAACAAATCGTAGAAGTAATTTTTTTTTACAATGAAAAATACTAAAAAGTTCTATGGCATATAAGTTACTCTAGTTAAATCTTCTAGAAGTAAAACATTTATTGAAAAAAATACCTAACTACACTATATTATTTGCCATATTTTCTATTTTTTTCTACCATTTCAAAATATTTCTAAAATTCCTTCTTTTCCCCCAAAATCTTATTTTTTTAGATATAATATTTCTCAGCCCTAAACACATGATTTTCTCTTCCTATTTTCAAGAACCCAATATCTTCCTCACTCCCACAATCTCGTCAATTATCTGCCATTTTAAATTGTATTCTCTATCCCATCAATCCATCTCAACTTCTTCGGTAGTATCTTATTCTTCTTCACCTTATACTTCATTTTTTTTTGTTATTTTGTATATTCTCACTCTTGATACAAATGGATGACATTTTTCCATTTAATATTAAAATTATGTAGCTACAATCACCCAGTACTATTCGTGTTTATGATTCTAACAATGATGATTGGTCAAAAAAGAGATCCAAAAGAGTACACAGTCAAACATATATGGTAAAATAAAATGTTGAGAAGGAGACATCGAAGAAAGTTGGTCTATCCCTTTTAAAGTGAATGTGCCCAAAAAAGAGGTAGAAAAGTTGAATTTGTAATTTCTCAACCTACACTTTTCAAGGTATCAATTTGTAGTTTAATTTACTTAATTTCGATCTTTTGTTGTATCTCTCTTATTATTTATATGTTCTTATTCATTAGTTATGTATATAGTGTGTATCATGATATTAGAGGTAGTTGTCGATACTTAAAACCCTAATTTTGTTACTATTTTTTTTATTTTTCTTGCTCAAATTGCTCTCTCTCTCTCTCTCTCTCTCTCTCTCTCTCTCTCTCTTTCTCTCTCTCTCTCTCTCTATATATATATATTTCAATTGTGTTATTAATAATGTATAAAGTATATTAATTATATGAAGTTTATGAGATCATCATGAGTATTGTACTATAATCTTTAGATTTTATATAAGCTATAGATATGTAATGTACTTGATACATAAATAATATATGATACATCTTATTATTTCAAGGCTTAATGAGTATCAGATATAGACACTTAATGTACCTTAAGCGTAAATAATACATCTTAGATTTTTCAAAAAAAGTTATTCAAGTGGCAGAGTCACTGTGCAAAAATTTTTTATGGTCAGGTGGAGTTGACACGATAAAAATAACATTGATTCCCTGGGATAAGTTGTGCGCTCCCAAAATAGCTGAGGGATTGGGATTCCTAGACATCACTAACTGGAATAGAGATGTAATTTATAAACACTTTTGGAGCCTCTGTTTGAAGAAAGATTATGGATTCAATGGATTCATGCATACTATGTAAGAGGGGACACCATCTTGCATGTAGATGCTCCTCAAGCATCCTGGATGGTAATGAAGATCCTTAAGGCTAAGGAAACCTTTGAAGCTGCTGGTTACAAAGAGCAGGATGTGATTGCTATCGGAAAATTTAATACAAAGCTCATATATTCTAAATTGAGAGGGATTCATAAAAAAATAGATTAGAGAAGGCTCATATGTAACAATCATGGCGCCCCAAAATGGAAGTGTATATTATTTCTAGCTACTTGGCAAAGACTGCTGACTAGAGATAGGCTAGCCAAATGGAAGATTGTTTCTGATACCTTGTGCGTGTTATGTACTAATGTAGATAAATCATTGGATCACATCTTTTTTCAATGTCATTAGTCGATTGCAATATGAGATAAGATGCTAATATGATTGGGCATTCAGAGATGATCAATGATTTAGAAGGATGAACTAAGATGGACAATTGACTATGCAAAAGCCAAATCGGCATAGGCGAGTTTATATAGATTAAGTTTATCATGTTGTTTGTATTCAATATGGCAAGAGAGGAACGCTAGGATCTTTAAGATGAAACAAAGGAATTTCAATGTACTCTTATGAACAATCGTTCAAGCTATTCACTGTAGAGTTGCTGACTGTTCCCACTTGAGATCAAGGCTAGAAACACTTAACTGTTATCCTTAGGGAATGAGTTTAGTTAGCAATATACTATAATTGTGAGACTTTGCTGAGTAATCCGGGGGCTGTCCAATTTTCTCCTTCTATGTTTTTAACTCTCACTTTGATAATATAGTAAATTAGTTACCCAAACAAATATACATCTTAGATTGTTAGATTCCTGTATATGTAATACACATAACATCTATGTACTTGATACATAAACAACACACAACACAACATAAAATTGAATGAATCAGAATCTGATACACTACAATCATCATTTTGTATTCAATGCATAAATAACACATGATGCAATGTCTAATTACTGTGTACTTGATACATAAGTAATTGTTTATTTGTATCATGAACATTATTTATTTATTTTTATAATTAATGTTCTTATTTTTTATTGCAATCCATAAAGTAGTTGTAAAATATATTCCATATCACTTGTTAAGATTTGATTCTACTTAAAACATGAGTTTTTCAAATGACATTAAGTCGTCCATAGGTGATGAAGGTATCGAGTTATTAAAAAAAAATTATTTTTGGGTCATACCTTGACATCCCGAATTGTCACTATCAAGGCCAAATCATAAAATGTTGGTTGCCTCTTAGATGGAGCGGAACAATATTAATGAGATTCATATTCGTTATGCTAAAGAAAATATATTATATTTTAGTATTAAGGAATTTGTCATCATTACTAAGTTGAATTGCACAAACAATTTTGACGATTTTAAATATCCAGAATTCATTCCCAACAGGTTGTTTGGAAGGTACTGTCACGGTCCAAGCCTAGGCCCTAGTGTAACACGGCGAATGAGATCTCTTAAGGAACCCCAAACTAGCCTTCTTATCATATCATAAGCATACAAGGTAAATAAGAATAGAGAATCATAAGCGGAAGATGATCATAACATGGACATAAGAACACGAGTCATACAAGACATAGGGTCACAAGAGACATAAGAAAAATACAAGTCTGAAACCGAATACAACATATCTAATAATGCCTCTAAGTCATGAACATGGACGGGGGCTCAGACAGGTCCTGACTCACCCTCAACATAAAGTAAAAGATTGTCTCATCAATCATAACATGAAAACTAGAAGATGGTAGGATCCATCCCTAAAGCATGAGGACTCGCCAATCTGGATCTGCAAAAAGCTTGGATGTAGCCACAAGGATAAGGAGGATGGTCACCCAGTCCTACACTGTGATATAATATAAACATAGAGTATGCGTTAGTACATTTGAGTGTACTAAGTATGTGGGCATCCAATACAATATAGATATATAATGATAACCTGCATAATCATAATACATGAACAAAAGGCACACATATATATAGAAATGAATTATAGAAAGATTTATCATATCAATATGCCTTGAGTATTATGATGCATGAATGCCATGTATATAAACCTAAGCGAAAATATTACCATAACCGACATGTAAGACCATGTGATCTATTAAATGAAATTCTCATGTTACCTCTACATCAGAGAAAGAGTAGTCTACTTTACCAATATAAACTATACCGCAACTTATGATACCTTTCCATTTCGATGAGTGCACAATATGAACCTTATAAGCATTTCCCATTTTGATGAATATTTTACTTGAAGAGCTTACGACTCTTACCCATTTCAGTGAATCATGAAACATGTGTTATACTTGAATCCAATAGCTAAACACCATCCTACAATAGCACATAGTTAAGGGTAAATAGAATCTATCAAGGTCCTCTCGGGGCTAAGGCAACATCCCATAGAATACATAGTATATACATATAACCATGCTTATCAAAATCATCGTAAGTCCTTGTAAAATCATCATCATCATTCATACTTGGGGTCAAAGGACAAATCATAGTTCAGAACATACTTGCATGCATAGGAATGACTCATTCACGACTTGTACATATATGATAGTGCATTCACACCTTTGTTTACTTAAATCCATTTCATAATCATAATAATGTCATAATCGCATTCACGCGGAAAGTTCATGTCCATAATCGTATTCACGTTCATAGTCAAAATCTCATATAAAAGCCTTGTATATGCATGATCATGTGATGAAATATAAGAGTATAGCATGGGTATATGAGCATCAAGTTCAAATCATGATAATTGAGTAAAAACATGCATAATCCTTGAATATAAAAGTATTTGAATCACAATTGAAGTTACCCATGCATAATTTCATAATCCACAAGTCATAATAGAAGAAAATCTCATGAAATCTATGTAAACGAAGATAATTAAACTTAATTTATGCTTATTTCATAATATAAAATAGCTCATATCATAATCATAACACTTGAAGGCCAAATCATGAAAATTCTAATTGATCATAACTTGAAAATACATGAATTAGATGAAAAATAGGTTGATCTCCATGATTGAAAGAAGATCATGGATGATTCCCACATACCTTAGGTTGAATTGAAGAATTTGAGGTGAAATCGACTTAAAACTTGAAGATCTCGAAGATCAATTGACTTGAGCTTGAATGAGAGATTTGAGAGTATTTTTGCTGAATGAATTTAAGAGTATAAATATTAGGAGTGCATGGAAATACTTAAAAAAAATTAGGAACCCATTAAGAGGATATATTAGTCTATAAATGTCCAATAGAAGCTTAAGATCTCGAGAAAAGACTAATATAACCTTATGAAATCAAGACTAAAATATAGGGGAGGTGCACTGCATTGAACCACCACCATTGCTCGTGTTGTGCACCATGGGTCATGGTGGGATCCATGGTGTGCATCCTTGGGAAGAAAGTAAGGAAGGCCAATTGGAGAACCCTCCATGAGACATACCACTGTTCGTAGTGAGCCAACACCATCAAGGCTACCTAGAAACAAGGCCAAGGGCCCTTCCACGTGACATACCATTATCAGTGGTGTTCACCACAGGCCGTGGGTTGCTCCTTGGTGGGCACTATGGGCCAAAATCGTTCGTAAATATAATTTTAAGTCTCGTTTATGTCTTTTGATGTTTGGATCCTTACATCATCTCTCCCTTGGGATTATTCGTCCTCGAATGAGATGAGAATTAGTTTTAATAGATTAAAATAAACATGAACAATCCAACATGAGTGCAGTAATGCAAATATAATATTTAAAGCCATGAAATCTTCAAATCCATGCCAAAACATCATTTAAATTAGTTTTTTCATAAACATGCATGCATGTTATGACATAAGAACATGAAAATGAAAGAATTTGGGCTATTTAAATATGAAGAACCTATTACCTTAAGCATGAGTAGAATGGAATAGATAAAAGTATCATCACATCATATCCAATTCTACTTCCTATGTGGCACTCTCAACATGTTGGTTCCTCCAAAGGACTTTAACTGATGCAATATCCTTGTTATGAAGCCTCTTCCCTTACCGGTTTACGATCTCAATCAGAACTTCTTCATAAGTAAAATTTTCCTTAACTTCTACACCTTGTGAAGGCACAATGGTACTTAGATCACCAACTAACTTCCTTAACATAGATAAATGGAACATCGAATGAATGGAGCTCATATCCGAAGGCAAATCCAATCTATAAGCTACCTTACCAATTTGCTCCAAAATCTCATAAGGACCTACATACCGAGGACTCAATTGCCCTTCTTACTAAATCACATCACACCCTTCATAAGTGGAACCTTCACATACACTCAATCTCCCACATGGAACTTAAGGTCTCTTCTTCTAACATTCGAATATGACTTCTGACCATTTTGAGCCATCTTTAACTTATCCTTTGTCAACTTCATCTTCTCTATAGTATCCAATACCAAATTAGGACCAATCAAAATCATCTCACCAATTTCAAACCAACCTACCGGGGATTTATATCTCCTCCTATATAAAGCCTCAAATGGTGCCATCTCAATACTAGCATGGTAACTATTGTTGTAAGCAAACTCAATGAGTGGTAGATGATCGTCCCAACTACCCTTGAAATCCAACACACAAGCCCTCAACATATCTTCTAGGGTCTAAATTATTCTTTGATCCTGTCCATCAATTTGAGGATGGAAAACAGTACTCAACTTCACCTTAGTGTCAAGTCCCTTCTAAAATTACCTCCAAAAATGATAAGTGAATTAGGTACCTTGATATGATATGATAAATAATGACACACTATACAGCCTAACCAACTCCAGGATATACAATTTGGCATAAATCCCCGACACTAAAAGTAGTCTTAATCAGTAGAAAATGAGCAAACTTGGTCATTCTTTCCATGATCACCCATATGGAGTCATGTTGCCTACATGTACGAGGAAAATCTTTCACAAAGTTTATATTTACATCTTCCTACTTCCAAGTAGAAATCATTATATCTTGGGCCAATCCACTTGACTTTTGATGTTCCACCTTCACTTGTTCCCAATTAGGGCATTCCAACACGAACTTGGCTATATTATTTTTCATGTCATTCTACTAATACAGTTCCTTCAAGTCTCGATACATTTTGGTGGATCCCGGATGAGTGGAATATAGAGAGTTATGGGTGTATCTCAAAACCACTTCCCTCAAGCCATCAATATTTGGAACACATAACCGGTCTTAATACTAAAGTACACCATCTTCCTCTTGGGAGAAAACCTCTATTTTATTTTTGGCAATCAACTTCTTCAATTAAACCAATGATGGGTTTAAGTCCTATTTTTCCTTAACATCAACCACCACAGAAGATTAATCCTAATTTTGCACATAGATACCACCTTCATTGGAATCACTTAATCTAACACCTAGATAAGCTAAATAGAACTCATCCTTCACCAACTCTTTCTTGGTCTCATCCACATGAACCACACTACCCATAAATATCCTACTAAGAGCTTCAACTACAATATTTACCTTACCCAGATGGTATTGAACACTCATATCATAATCCTTAAGAAGTTTCAACCATCTTCTTTGCCTCAGATTTAAATCTCTTTGATTGAACACATATTATAAGCTCTTGTGGTCGGTAAATACATCAACATGAACCCTATAGAGATAATGATGCCAAATCTTCAAAGAAAATACCACAGTCTCTTACTCAAGATCATGGATTGGGTAATTTTGCTCATGCATATTCAGTTGCCTAGAAGCATATGCTATAACCTTGCCATATTGCATTCGAACACAACCCAAATCTATACAATAAGCATCATAATACACCACAAATCCATCTAACACTTTTGGTAGTGGAAAAATAGGAGCCAATGTAAGATAATCCTTCAAAGTCTGAAAACTTTTCTCACATTCATTAGACCATTGGAATTTTATCTTCTTTTGGGTCAACTTAGTAAAAGGTGCAGTAATGGATGAAAAACCTTCAACAAACCTTCGGTAATACCCAGCCAAACTCAAAACATTTTGAATATCTAAAGGAGACAACATTCTAGGCCAATTCTTCACTGCCTTAGTCTTCTTTGGATCAACCTTAATACAATCTCCAAAGAGTACATGGCTAAGGAAGGCTACCTCTTTTAACCCAAACTCGCACTTACAAAACTTTACAAATAACTATTTCTCTCTCAAAGTCGGAAGCACCACCCTTAAATGATCTATATGCTCTTGTTCACTTCAGAAATAAATCAGAATGTCATCTACGAATAACACCACAAAAGTATCAAGTTATGACTTGAACATCTGATTCAGAAGATCCATAAATACCACTGGGGCATTGATCAACCCAAATGACATTACCAAAAACTTAAAGTGGTCATACCTAGTCTGGAAAGCTATCTTGGAAATATCACATTTTCTTACCCTTAACTTGTGATAACCAAAATGGAGATCAACTTTGGAGAAATGAGTAGCACTTTGCAGTTGATCAAATAAATTATCTATCCTCAGTAGTGGATACTTATTCTTTATAGTCACCTTGTTCAATTGTCGAGAATTGATACACATCCAAAGTGACCCATCTTTCTCTCTCACAAACAATACAAAAGCACCCCATGATGAAATGCTCGGCCTTATAACACCTTTTTCCAAAAAGTCCTTCAATTTATCCTTCAACTCCTTCAATTTTGTTAGGCTGTTCGATAAGTAGGAATTGAAATAGGTTGGGTATCAACAAGAAGATCTATGCCAAAGTCTACTTCCCTTTCAGGAGAAATACAAGAAAAATCCTTAGGAAGACATTAAAAAACTCATTCATGATAGAAACTGACTCAAGAGTAGGGGACTCAAAATTAACATCCCTAACCCTTACTAAATGATAGCTACACCCCTTGGAAATCAACTTTTATGCTTTAAGATAAGAGATGAACCGACCTTTGAACGCTGAATCACTACCTACCCATTCAAGAATAGGCTCATTCAGGAATTTAAATTTGACCTTCAGGTCCTACAACCTATGGAAGTATAGG
The DNA here is from genome assembly GCA_038996855.1 of Solanum aculeatissimum. NCBI lineage: Eukaryota > Viridiplantae > Streptophyta > Magnoliopsida > Solanales > Solanaceae > Solanum > Solanum aculeatissimum. The sequence goes on from JBCEWC010018894.1 coordinate 9,492, forward strand.
AAGCAAGTAACCAATCCATCTCCAGAATGACATCAAAATCAACCATTTCAAGATCAAAAATATCACAAGGAATAAATTTATACAACACTGACACAAAACAACCCCGATAGACTCTAGGAGTTATAACTGACTCACCAATAAAAGTATAAACTGAGAAGGGTTCCCTCAATATTTCATGACCCATACCAAAATTATCAGTTAGGAAAGGAGTGATAAAAGATAAATTGGTACTCGGATCAAGAAATGCATACACATCAAAATTAAAGACCTTTAACATACCAATAATCATATCGATAGTCTCTTCCACCTCCTGTTTAGGATGAATAGCATAAAACCTATTGTTTCTTTAAGCATCACCTTGTTGGACCCCTTTTTTCCCTTGACCACTCAAAATAATCTATCATTGAGGATGACCTTCTCTATTATTATTTGGAGCATTAGGACATTCAACAAGCTTGTGGCCCATCTTTCCATACCTAAAACAAGCTCTCAATTCTCTTAAGCATCTACGTGGATAATTCTTCCCATATCTAGCACACTTGAGATTAACTGACCCACCTTCACCTGTACCTTTGTAAGGTACTCTATCATTAGCAAACCTCTGATTTGGAGTTTGATTTGAGCTTTGACCTTCATATCTTTGATCTTGTTGAGGATGGCCATTTCCACCGTCAGATCTAGCATTTGAGAACTCACTTTCAAACTAGGCCCTCTTAGATTTTCTCATCTTTCTCTCTTTGATCATCTCAGACGTAATTCACTCAATAAAAGTCATGAGTCGAGAAATGTACATTTCTTTCACAAGCATCACAATGTGGCACTCTTTCACAATTAAGTCTAAAATTCCTAAAACGAACTTATTCATCCTAGCACAAGGATAGACAACCAATGTTGGAGCTTACTTAGAGATCTTAATAAACTTGAGAGAATATCCCCTCACACTCATACCCCTTTTCTTGAGGTTGATAATTCAGTCAACTTTGTCTCCCTAAGTTCAAGTGGAAAAAAATAGTTTGAAAATGCAAACTTGAATTTTCCCAACTAATTTGTCCCTCATCTACTATATCGGATACCCATTGGGTAAACCACACTTGGGCCACCCATTTGAGTTGATAAGCATTAATTAAGCTTTTTCTTCTGAAGACACCCCCATGATAGCAAAAACCTTGTATACCTTATCGATAAACTCCTGAGCATCTTCATCAACTTTAGAACCATGAAATTTTGGAGGGTTCATTTAAGCAAATTCTCTCACCCTAGCAGCTGGGTTAGTCACATGAGAAGGAAGAGCCACACCCTGTCCATCCTGGTTAGTCACAGCCTAGGCCAACATAGTAATAGTGGTCTAAAACACGGTATTAGTAACTGGCTCTTCCAAAGAATCATGAGGAGTTTGATCCTCATTAGCAGGGGCCACTCTAGGATAAGGTGCTTTTCTTGAAGGCAACGTCTGTAAAGGCATAAAGAACATTATTTGGAGTTAGGAAGCCTTAGAACATTTTTTACGGCACAACATGAATCATAAAGAAGTGAAATATTTCCTAAAATGCCTTGTAGCCTCCTACTCATAGATGTGGCATACTTCACACCTATGAATAAGACTCTATTTGATGCAACATATTAGAATCCGAGGATCATTTTAAAATCTAGTGCTCTAATATCAAGTTTATCATGACTCAACCCTAGGGCCTAATCATAACACCATAAATAAGATCCTCAAAAGAACTCCAAACTAGCCTTCTTAACATATCATAAGCATACAAGGTAAATAAGAATAAAACATCATAAGCAAAATATGATCATAACATAGACATAAGCATAAGAGTCATACAAGACAGAGGGTCACAAGAGACATAAGAAAAATACAAGTCTAAAACCAAATACAACATATCCAACAATGCCTCTAAGTCATGAACATGGACGAGGGCTCAGACAGATCCTAGCTCACCCTCAACATAAAGTAAAAGATTATCTCATCAATCATAACATGAAATCTAGCATATAGTAGGATTCATCCTCAAAGCATGAAGACTCATCCAATCTGGATCTACAAGAAGTATGGATCTAGCCACGAGGATAAGAAGGATGGTCATCTACACCTATATTATGATAAAATATAGACATAGAGTATGTATTAGTACGTTTGAATATACTAAGTAAGCAGACATTCAATATAATATAGATACATAATGATAACCTACATAATCATAATACATGAACAAGGA
>JBCEWC010018895.1:0-11715 GCA_038996855.1 Solanum aculeatissimum
TTGAAATTTTCATATATTCATTCTTGAAATTTTCATACATCGACATATATAGACAACTTGAAAGACATTCAAGAATCTCTTGCATTATATTGCTCAAGAATTTCACTGAAAGACGATCCCGAATTCACCATGGAGGATGCTCTTTTGGTACAAAATTTAATGTAGATATCTTATATGTGAGTTGTGATTCCGCACAAAAGCGAGGTTATTATTAGAGTCATAAAACTATATGAGTTTTTTCTTCCTAAAGAAGCGCTTCAAATACCATATTTGCTCAGCTGCAGCCAACATGCAGATACTAAGGGATAGTATACTGAACCACGCCACAGCTACATTGGTTCTCTCACTCACTTCTCTCACCTGTTCTTCCCTGCATATTTAAACCATGAGAAACACGTTAGTTTTGATGTTGTATCTATAAATTTTCAGCACTTACAAACATTTGTAGGATCAAATATATGTTTGGTAATAAATAAAAAACCAAATTAAATCAAGTTGTAAACATTTGTGATTATGTAGTACTTCTGAAACAGAGGCAATAAACAACAACATATGGTGTCACTATCATTTTATCACTAAATATTCTACCGTTCAGAGCTTTCTACCTTTGACTCATCTCATTAATTAATCCCTGTATGTCATCTAAAAATTTGATATTCACAGAAATATTTGCATTATTTTGTGAAGATCCTAATGGAATGCCACAATTCTTCTGCTAAATTACTGGATTGTACTTTGGTGCTTAAATTTGATAGCTTCAAAATGTTAACCAGAATCCCTATAACTATCTATGTTGCTCAGACGACTCTTCGAAAATGTTGTTGCACTAGTGTTGGATCCTCTAAAATTGCACTTTTAGAGAATATATTTTTGAAGGATCTGATCAGCATAGGCTATTACTTATAGCCGAATATCATTCCAAAATTTTTAATAGAAGTACATAGCAAAACATAAACAATGTTCATATGCAAAACTAATCACAAAATTTAATTATCTTAAGGGAGACATGAGAAAGAAATGTAATGGATAGCAAAAGAAATGTATAATTCGAGAGATCTATTGGACTACTATTCCAAGATCGTTAACTAAGATCGGAAAAAGCTACTAAAGAATAGGAAGGTAGAAAGGAGAATGAGAACTTTGGTAGAGAAGAAGACTTTGAATTGCTTTCACTTTTGATTGATACAAATATACAAGACATCTCCTATTTATTATACTTATTTATTGATGGTTCTAGATATTAGAATATCTAGTCTATTTTATGATTTTCTACGGATGTCCTGTATAGAATGTTTACAAGAAAATTTTAGTAACTTTATCTTCTATTCTAGAATATCTAGATAATTCTATAAGATGTTTATCCTAGACTATTTTAGGAACTTATTTATGATGATGGTGCTCATTGTCAACAAAGACAACGTAATTAGCCAAAATGACGATGTTATTATGGAGTTCTTCACTTAGCCCCTAAAGTCGGCATTTCTAACCATAACACTTTTGCGGCCGTCATTGCCATAGTCGCCACCACGAGTAATTTTAATACCTCCACCAACATCATTCTCCGTTATTATCAAGGAATCAAACACGCTATACAGGGGTTTTCTCGGGCCCCTTAATAAAATAAATAAGAAATCTCTGAAACTTATAGGCATATTTGTATTGGTAAGCAAGTTGGGAAAGAACTATTGGTCATCTTCAAAGTAGGTGATTTACTGATATATAGAGAGCCATTTTTCTTATTATCATATTTGATACTTGTCGTCATGCTTGGATACTATTAAAAGATGATCTTTGGTGATTAGATAATCTTACTGCAACAACATTTGAGAAACATGCTGGAATAGAAACTTGTAAGAGATGGAAGTATAATGTTTGGATTTTTGTTGATGGTTACAAAGTTCCATTGATAAAATCTGCATTGCTCAATTATTATCATCAATATTCAAGGCTTTCTAACGGAACATATAGATTTTGTCATCGTGATGAGTTTATCAAATGTACAGTGTAAAAAAAGGGTGCAAGTTTCGTCGCCGTTCAAAGGAGGAATGCAGGAGCTACTATGTTGATTTGATCAATGCCATTGGAAGTACTTTGATATTCCTTTTGGCAAGTATGTTTCCTTTATACTTAATTTCTTAAAATGACTATGTTTATATATGCATATTTTTATTTTTAATTTGTTATTTATATTCAAAAGAAGATCTCTTTTAATTGATTCTAAAATTAGGTTTAGTTGCTAGTGGAACAAGTGGAAAGATATTGATATCCTGTTAAACAATTTTTGATGTCTTCAAATGGTACACAAATTATTTACTTATTTCAATCAGCTAATTGCACAGATTATTTACCTCATTTTTCTTCCTTTCTTTTCGTGACAATCCATTTACAATTTTCAACTCTTTTCTTTTGTACGTGTAACCTTTCCATTATTTCATTCAAAATATCTTTTTTTTTCTTCTCTTTTTAGTTATAGCAAAACTCCCTTAATCATATATTTCTATTCTTTCTTAGTTATTTCATTAGGAGTAGAAAGAGATGATGATTGAGGGAGTAAATTGTGATAACTAAAAAGATAACGCAAAAAAAATGATATTTTGAATGAAGTAACGAAAAAGCTACACGTACAAAAGAAAAGAGAGTTGAAAATTGTGAGTGGATTGTCACGAAAAGAAAGGAAAAAAAGTGAGGTAAATAATTTGTGCAATTAGATTATTGAAATAAGTAAATAATTTGTGTACCATCTGAAGACATCCAGAATTATTTTACAGGATATCGATATCTTTTCACTAGCAACTAATCCTAATTTTAAAATTAATTAGAAGAAATCTCCTTTTGAATATGAATAACAAATTAAAGATAAAAATCTACCTATATAAAAATAATCATTTAAAAAAATTAAGCATAAAAGGAAACATACTTGTCAAAAGAAATATTAGAGCACTTTCAATGGACATTGATCAAAGCATCGTAGTAGCTCCTGCATTCCTCCTTGGAATGGCGACGGAATCTGCGTCCTTTTTAACACTCTATACATTTGATAAACTCATCATGATGACAGAATCTATATGCTCCGTTGGAAGACTTTGAATATTGATGATAATACTTGAGCAATGCAGTCTTTATCAATGGAACTTTGTAACCATCAACAAAGATCCAAACATTATGCTTCCATCTCTTGCAAGTTTCTATTCCAGCATGTTTTCTCAAATGTTGCTGGAGTAAGATTATCTAACCACCAAAGATCATCTTTTATTAGTATCAAAACGTGACGACAAGTATCAAATATGATAATAAGAAAAGATAATTTTTTGTTTCACAAAATATAAGTACAATAGTAACATGATAAATGACTCATTGATAAGAAAAATAAAAGCTAGTACGATATTAAATTAGAGCAAACTAATGATCAATTGATTATGCCATAATATAAGTTTCAAGAAGCTACATAACAAGAGGTGAATGTAGTTTCATTTATCCATTTAATTGTACCTAGTATTATTCAAGTGGACATATTGCAGGTTCTTTGAAGAGCTGTTGTGCTCCTAAGGACAAAATCATCAACATATATATGGTAGAATTGTCACGCCCTGGGAGGATACCCTTGGCGTGGTCAACACTTGAAGAACCATTACTGATTCCCAAGAAAACTATCTGGTCTCATCATCATATCAAACTTAGCAGAAGAAATGCTCAAAGAAAGACATCAAATAGATAAATAAAACTCTTCTAAAATATAGTTTTCAATGATCAAGTTTGGAAATAATAATCAGCAATCCTCTACTCAATGTCTATGAAGCCTCTATCTACCAATCTAGATGGTACCGTGACAGACCATTGCTACCCCAAATCAAGAAATAAAATTACTAAAATAAGAAATAAAAGGGCTTCTCCGGAAAGCAAAGAGGGTTCACCAATTCTGAAAGCAAGACTCTAGACCTCAACGATGCATTGACTGAAGTTCTCTATCACCTATATTTGCATCATTAACGATGCAGACCCAAACTGACGTCTGTACGTAAAATATACTGGTATGTAAAATAGCTCAAGGAAACAGGTAAAACTCAATTCAACTCAATGGATATGCCAATTTAAAATAAATCATACTTTGAAAATAGACTCAGTATTACGCAACTCAGTTTAAAATGTGATATGCTCAATTAGGGGTTGCTTAGAAGTTTCTCTTAATCGACATCCAATTCCATCATCTTTAGCTTAGTGATGCACAACAAAGGCGACATTGTTGCCACGCCCGTCCTAAACTTGCGAAGGTAAAGGACGATCAACTCTCTCTTGGATCCGGAACAAGTGTCCATCATTTTGGGACATGAGCCTCCAAAATTAACTATACGACTATCTTAACGCTGGCAACATAGTTTATGGGTTAGAGTAGTTATCTACTCGCTCCTATATCGATGCTCGATACTCCTCCTAAGATTAAAACATACTCATGTCAATCAACTCAAAACTCATCTCATTAGATTATCTTAACTTAACTCAGTTTAAATACTCAACAACTCAACCGATCAGGATAATCAATTATGCATACAATCACGACTCAAACTTCGACTCAAATGGTCATTTAGACTCCACTCAATCATACTCATCACGTAATACAAGTAAGGTGCTCATTATATATGCAAATATAATGCAGTATGCTCCTCAGACTCATTCATACTCGGTTTACTCAACTTAGACAATCACAGTCATGGTCTCAATTCGATCAATGCAACAAGGTTATTTATATTGATGCAAATTCAAAACTCATAATGTGAATGCAGTTTTTTAATTCTCCAATTTGCAGGACCAACATATAATTCATTGACTCGTTCATGAATATACATAAAAACTCCAGATAATTTCAATTAACTTAAAAATTGAAATTATGGGATTTCTCATACTCGATTCTTATACACAACTCGACTCAAGTATACGAGAGAGTGCGTGGACGGACTCAGTTCAACGCTCTAAGAAACCTTACATACCTGGAATTAGGAATTGAACTCTAAAAACCCTCGCTTTTCTCCTTTCGTTGATGCCCTCAAGGTTTCTAAGTTTATAATGAGGGATAATACACTTAGGGCACTGATAAAGGACCTAAAACAAGTCCAGAACGTCGTAGGTTTTGATTAAAAAGGGATAGAAAAAGACAAGAATACCCTTCTTAAAACTGTCGCCTGGAACCATGAAACCTTGTCTACGAGTTGTGGTTCTATTTACTGGTCGTAAGTGGTCTCTCGTATGTGAAGGTGTCCAAAATCTAAGTTACTAGATTGGACTTGTGATCTGCGAAACCCCTTTGTATGGGTCGTATCTCATGTTACGGGTCGTCTGGTATCTCATGGGGTTTCAAGGTTAAAAAATTTGGGCTTTTCTGAGACATCAATCTATGAAATGTCTTTTACGGGCAGTAAGTAAGATGATGGGCCATCTGGTATCACGTCACTCAAATAAAGTTGATTTTGAGTCATCCACCCACGAAACATATTCTACGGGTCGTGGAGTAATGTACGGTCCGTATGGTGTCTCGTACATGGGACCTCAGACATAGAGAATTTTCATCAAGTCACATGGGCAACCTACGAGGTCCCATTTACGGGTCGTAGATCACTCTACGGGCCGTGACCTTTATGATTTCCTTCCAGTGAGCTTATTCAATCATTTCTCAGCTTTTTCTTGGCATTTGTAGCATACTAGGTGAAATAAATTTGAGAATGTACAAGTGAATACTCCTTTTTTCATTATATATACGAGACTACATTCACCTCTTGTTATGTAGCTCCTTGAAACTTGTATTATGGTGTAATTATTAGTTTGCTCTAATTTATTAAAATAATTTAATATTCTACTATTTTTAATTTTTCTTATCAATGAGTCATTTAGCATGCTACTATTATACTTGTATTTTGTGAAACAAAAAATTGTCCTTTCTTATTATCTTATTTGATACCTATCGCCATGTTTTGAAACTAATATGGTGATTAGATAATCTTACTTCAGCAACATTTGAGAAACATGTTAGAATAGAAACTTGGAGGTGATAGAAGTATAATGTTTTGATCTTTGTTGATGGTTACAAAGTTCCATTGATAAAATTTGCATTGCTCAAGTATTATCATCAATATTCAAGGCCTTCTAACGGAAAATATAGATTTTGTCATCGTGAGGAGTTTATTAAATGTACAGTGTAAAAAAAGGGTGCATGTTTTGTCACCGTTCAAAGGAGGAATGCAAAAGCTATCATGATGCTTTGATCAATGTCCATTAAAAGTGCTCTGATATTGCTTTTGACAAGTATATTTCCTTTCATTCTTAATTTTTTTAAATGACTATGTTTATATATGTAGATTTTTATTTTTAGTTTGTTATTCATATTCAAAAGGAGATTTCTTTTAATTAATTCTAAAATTAGTATTAGTTGCTAGTGGAACAAGTGGAAAGATATCAATATCCTATTAAATAATTTTAGATGTTTTCATATGGTACACACATTATTTACTTATTTAAATCATCTAATTGCATAAATTATTTACCTCACTTTTCTTTCTTTCTTTTCGCGACAATCGACTCACAGTTTTCAATTCTCTTTTCTTTTGTGCGTGTAGCCTTTCTGTTACTTCATTCAAAATATATCTTTTTTTTCTTTTCTTTTTAGTTATCAAAATTTCTATTTTCTCTCAGTTATTTCATTAGGAGTGGAAAGAGATGATTAAGAGAGTAAATTGTGATAACTAAAAAGATAAGAAAAAAAAATGATACTTTGACGGAAGTAACGGAGTGACTTCACGCACAAAAGAAAAGAGAGTTGAAATGAATGGATTGTCACGAAAAGAAAAGAAGAAAAACGAGGTAAATAATTTGTGCAATTAGATTATTGAAATAAGTAAATAATTTGTGTACCATCTGAAAACATCCAAAATTATTTAACAGGATATCAATATCTTTTTACTTGTTCCACTAGCAACTAATCCTAATTTTAGAATTATTAGAAAAAAAATCTCCTTTTGAATAATGATATAACAAATTAAAAATAAAAATCTACATATATAAAAAATAGTCATTTAAAGAAATTAAGTATGAAAGGAAAGATACTTGCCAAAAGGAATATCAAAGCACTTCCAATGGGCATTGATCAAAGCATCATAGTAGCTCCTGCATTTCTCCTTTGAACGACGACGAAATCTGCATCCTTTTTTACAGTCTATACATTTGATAAACTCATCACGATGACAAAATCTATATGCTCCGTTGAAATGATTTGCATATTGATGATAATACTTGAGCAATGCAGTCTTTATCAATGAAACTTTGTAACCACCAACAAAGATCCAAACATTATACTTCCATCTCTTGCAAGTTTCTATTCTAACATGTTTCTCAAATACTGCTGGAGTAAGATTATCTAATCACCAAAGATAATCTTTTATTAGTATCAAAACATGGGGACAAGTATCAAATAAGATAATAAGAAAGGATAATTTTTTGTTCCACAAAATACAAGTACAATAGTAACATGATAAATGACTCATTGATAAGAAAAATAAAAAGTAGTACGATATTAAATTATTTCAATAAATTAGGGCGAACTAATGATCAATTGATTACACCATAATATAAGTTTTAAGGAGCTACATCAAAAGAGGTGAATGTAGTTTCATTTATCAATTTAATTGTATCTAATATTATTCAAATGGACATATTGCAGGTTCTTTGAAGAGTTGTTGTGCTCCTTAGGACAAAATTATCAACATATATATGGTAGAATGAATACTCCTTTTTTCATTATATATATGAGACTATATTCACTTCTTGTTATGTAGTTCCTTGAAACTTGTGTTATGGTGTAATCATTTGTCATTAGTTTGCTATAATTTATTGGAATAATTTAAGATCGTACTACTTTTAATTTTTCTTATCAATGAGTCATTTAGCATGTTACTATTATACTTATATTTTGTGAAACAAAATTATTCTTTCTTATTATCTTATTTGATACCTGTCGTCATGTTTTGAAACTAATATGGTGATTAGATAATCGTACTCCAGCAACATTTGAGAAACATGTAGGAGATAGAAGTATAAAGTTTGGATTTTGGTTGATGGTTACAAGGTTTCATTGATAAAGTTTGCATTGTTGAAGTATTATCATCAATTCTCAAAGTCTTCTAACGGAACATATAGATTTTTTCATGGTGATGAGTTTATCAAATGTACAGTGTAAAAAAAGGTGCAAATTTCATCATCGTTCAAAGGAGGAATGTAGGAGCTGCAATGATGCTTTGATCAATGTCCATTAGAAGTTATCTGATATTCTTTTTGGCAAGTATATTTCCTTTCATTCTTAATTTTTTTAAATGACTATTTTTATGTGTAGATTTTTATTTTTAATTTGTTCTTCGTAGTGAAAAGGTATCTATTTTAATTAATTCTAAATTTAGGATTAGTTGCTAGTGGAACAAGTGAAAGATGTCGATATCTTGCTAAACAATTTTGGATGTCTTCAGATGGTACATAAATTATTTACTTATTTTAATTATCTAATTGCACGAATTATTTACCTATCTTTTCTTCCTTGCTTTTCGTGACAATCCACGCACAGTTTTCAAATCTCTTTTCTTTTGTGTGTGTAGCCACTCCGTTACTTCTTTCAAAATAGCTTTTTTTTCTTCTCTTTTTAGTTATCACAATTTATTCCCTTAATCATCTCTTTCTACTCCTAATGAAATAAAGAGTAAGAGAGTAAATTATGATAACTAAAAAAAGAAGGAAAAAAAATATGTTGAATGAAGTAACAGAAAGGCTACATGCACAGAAGAAAAGAGAGTTGAAAACTGTGAGTGAATTGTCACGAAAAGCAATGAAGAAAAGTGAGGTAAATAATTTGTGCAATTAGATTGTTGAAATAAGTAAATAATTTATGTACCATCTGAAGACATCCAAAATTGTTTAGCAAGATATCGACATCTTTCCACTTGTTCCACTAGCAACTAATCCTAATTTTAGAATTAATTAAAATAGATATCCTTTTGATTATGAATAACAAATTAAAAATAAAAGTCTACATATATAAACATAGTCATTTAAAGATATTAAGAATGAAAGAAAACATACTTGCCAAAAGGAATATCAGAGAACTTCCAATGGGCATCGATCAAAACATCATAGTAGTTGCTCCTTCATTCCCCCTTTGAATGACGTCGAAAGCTGCGCCCTTTTTCACACTCTGTACATTTGATAAACTCATCACAATGAAAAAATCTATATGTTGAAATACTTTGAATATTGATGATAATACTTGAGCAATGCAGTCTTTATCAATGGAACTTTGTAACCATCAACAAAGATCCAAACATTGTGCTTCCATCTCTTGCACGTTTTTATTCCAGCATGTTTCTCAAATGCTGCTGGAGTAAAGATTATCTAATCACCAAAAATCATCTTTTATTAGTATCAAAACATGGCGACAAGTATCAAATAAAGATAATAAGAAAGGATAATTTTTGTTTCACAAAATACAAGTACAATAGTAACATGAAAAATGACTCATTGATAAGAAAAATAAAAGGTAGTACAATATTAAATTAGAGCAAACTAATGATTAATTGATTACACCATAATATAAGTTCACCAATCAACTGAATGTAAATAGGTCCTCAAAGGGGCACTCGTTGATGACCGTTAGTACTCGTCTCTGCATTATGAAAAGATGCAGGCCCAAATGGACATCAATATGTGGAATGTACGAGTATGTAAAATAACAGTATGAAACATGTAAAGGTAGAATAACATCAACTCAAGAAGTAGGGAACTCAATCATCAAGAGTCTAAGTTAAGAATACAGTTTAGACAATGACCACTCACATCCCATCTAATTCAATCCACTCAGAGTACTATCAAAGTCTATTTGGGAGTTTCTCTAACCGACAACCATCACCTATGAGTCGATGATGATACAACGAAGCGATGTCATTGTCACGTCCATCCAATACCTTGCCAAGGTAAAAGACATCCTATCAGTGGATCCACAATAATAACATCAAGTCCTCTTTTTGGGACAATAGGGAAATATCCATTTTTATGGTCCAATCCTCTCCTACGTTGGCCACATAGTTATTGAGTTCAAGTTGGACTTACTCTTACTCAATTCGGTGCTCAATACTCTTCCCAAGACTCAACATACTCATAAGACGTCAACCTTATGGTTAACTCATTCAACTAATCTCATTGGACATTTGTCAACTCAATTATCAACTCTTTAGTTACATTCTTTTAAGGTTCAGCTCTTGACTTATAAAAACTCAATCATGCATCATTCTAACTCATAACATTCATGTAAACAAAAACGAAGTTAAAAACATTAGGAATTCTATAGACTCTTTAGGCTCAAATTATACTCATGCATGCCCATTTAAGTGTAATATGCAAAAATAATAAAAATTCACTCTAGGGTTCATGTAGAAAGTAAAATCAGTTAATTTTAAGTATTTAATTCATAAAATAGTAATTTCATGCAAGATTATATAAATATACATCAGGATTTAAGGAAAACTTTCAAGAAACAATCATGGGAGACTCAATTCATTCATAACTTCATCAATTCGAGTTATGAGATACATGAAAGAACATAATTCATGTTTTGGTTAGCTTTACATACCTGGAAGTTTGAGTCTTGGAACGACTTGGAAGAATTCTCAAGTTTCTCGCTCCAAACCCTAGCCTTTTCTGCCTAGAAACCTTGCTCTAAGTTGGAGAAGGCGATTTAGCGAAAAAGGTTAAACTGATATATTTAGGGGTTTATTTAGGTGTAAAAACATCAAGTTTAGGCTTTGAAAGGGTGGGGAAAGACCAAAATAACCTTTCTTAAAAAGCTTTCAAAAGTCGTCCACGGGCCCACCTACGGTCCGTAGAAACTTCCACAGCACGTAGGAACCCATTCATAACTTTTTGGGCAAATTTTAGGGTCTCTGGACCGATTTCACAAGCTCAATATACGATCCGTAAAGGTTTCTACGACACATAGATAGGTTCGTCAAATCTGGAACCAAAAAATGGATTTTCAGGAATTTTTCCCACGAGATACCAGTCAGGTCGTACTAAGTTATCTAGTAGGTATACCCCTGCTCTGGCAGTCTGTAATAAAACAATCATAACTTTTGACTTCGAACTCCAAATGAGGTGAAATCAGTTGCGTTGGAAAACTAATTCAGAGAGCTTTTATTTGTAGGTCATAGGACGCCTGATTCTTTGTATGCTAAGAGTTATGATAATTTAAAGTTGACCCTTGTATAATATAACACTAGAAACTCAATTTATAGGAAAATTTTGAACTCGGCTAAGTGTTAGAATTCTCTTATGATCCTAATCCACATCCTACATATAAGAATGAGTTTTGAAACATAGGTACATGTAAAAATAGAGTTATGGGTAGGGCTGGGCATAATATGGTTCAAACCGAAAAAACTGACCGAACTAAAATTTTTTAAATTTCGGTTTCGGTTATTCGGTTTGAAATTTCAAAATTTTGATAATTCGGTTCGATTTTCGGTTTTAAAATAATTAAATTCGGTTAACCGAAAAACCGAATTAAATAATTGTTTTTTGAATTAAATAAATTCCTAATTTCCTACTAAGTCCATTTTAATAGTCCACACTCCATAGGCCCAATTCCCAAATCCAATACTTATAGCCCATATCAAAAATCAAATTAACATCCTATTC
>JBCEWC010018896.1:0-11715 GCA_038996855.1 Solanum aculeatissimum
AACACTATTTTTGAGTAGTAGAATTGAAGGTAGATTCTTGTAATCTTTATTTATAATACTTTTCCGTTATTAAAGTTTAGTAAATGTCCTAAAGAATATTGGTACTTATATAAAAAGAGCAACTTAGGATTTTCTAGGAATGTATATGTATATGTATATATATGTATATACGAAAAAGGGTTTAAAATGTCCTCGAATTATGAAAAATGATATAAAAATGTCCTTCATCCCTATATTGGGCCTAAAATGCTCTTGTGATCCACCTTTGGGTCCAAAAACGTCATTTTCTTTAACGGAATATTTTTTGGTCAAAAAATGACCTTCATTCACTTTTTTGACTCATTTATACCTTGAAACTAACAATGCTCTCTTTCTCTTTTTATTTTTTAAAATATTTATTATGTTTCATTTTCTTGTGGAATAAAGTTAACCCCCATCCTCAATTCATTCTTTACAAAAGAAGTTTTATAATTTTTTTTGTTTTTTAAAGTTTGTTTTGGGGTTATAAAGAAAGATATTATTTTGGTTTGGACAAAATATTTGAGAAATCTAATCAAAAAAACAAACTAGTAGTTTTACTGTAGATTTATTAAAAAGAATTCTTTTTAAAGCCATGAAGAATGTATATTTTTTTGGATTTAATAAATTATGGGGGAAAATCTTTTAAAAACTCTTAAAAATCTGAAGTTACAATGATACATATTTTGAAATTTTAAAAAAAATCTGCACATACTTGCATTTTTTTAGACAAATAATTAACCTTTTAAGGATCAAATCGATTTATTAAAACCAATTTAGCTTTCTTTAAACTTTTTTATCTAATCAAATTTGAATAGTATTCGTTATTTTTTATTATAACATTAAAAAAAATAAAGACTTACTCTTTGGATAAATTAAAAACTTAATTTTTCATTAACTTTATATATTTTTTAAAAAAAATATTTTTAAAAAAAGCTAAAACTAATAATTATTTTAATAAATCACTTTGATCACTTTTTTCAAAAGATTGCATTGATCCTTAAGAGATACATTATTTCAGTTTGAATAAATTAATCTAATAGAGATGTGTATTTATTTTATTCCGTAAGAAATATTATATTTTTTAACAGAAAGAGTTGTTAATTTCAAGGGTATATATTAGCCAAAAAGGTGAATGAAGGATGGAGGACATTTTTATACCATTTTCAATAGTTCGAGGGCATTTTAGGTTCTTTTTCGTTGTTACTCTTTGCCACCACACAATTGAAATTAAGAAATAAGACTTAAAAATGTTTGAGACCATATTATAGATTTCTTTAAATTTATCAAATGTCTCTGAGTTGTTGAGAATTAAATAAATCCAAGAGTACTTGGTGTAGTCATTCAAAATAGAATATAATAATGAAAACCCGGATGGCCTAAATGTTGGTACCAAATATATGTAGGTGCGATGATACTTGAGAGAGCAAAATGAGACGAGGGAAGGAAGGTTGTGTGAACAGGATAGAGAGAGCCATTATTCTCACAATGGAACAAGACTTGCTTGGTCTTCTTGTCCTTAACAAAAAGAATTAGAGTCACTGAAACGAATGAAACGATTATTGTCGACACACAAGCGGTAAACGGACATTAGATTCTTCTGAAGAGAAGGAACATAAAAACATCACTTAATCAAAGATGCTTAAAGAATGTCGGAAGAAAGAAGTGCTAATAAATAAAATTGGAAGAAGATTACCATTGCCAACCATCACCTGTGGTAAATCACTGTAAGGAGATAAAGTGCATAAATGTGAGGGATTGTTTGTCATATGCGTAGAAGCACAAAAATTAGGACAATATACTGTTAGGACCTAGAAATCCAGGTGTGATGACAATAACCTAACCCACCAAGGCGAGTGAGAGAAACCTAGCAGGATGGACCGGTCTCACAACCTAAAGAAATGTAGCAAGGGGTGAGCACCAAAGAACAGGGTACTCATCGAAATGGAACTAACCAAAAGCAAAGCAATGATGAACACAAGTAACTCCTTAAATCTCAACCACAATCCTCTGAACTACAAACCTGCACTTAGAAAATTCCTAGCACAATATCATATACATATCACAGCAATATATATATGTATACACACTCATCATTTGGCATAATACCTCAATACACAAGAATACAAGTAGATCCAACACTTACTCCAATCAGGGTTGAGGTAAGTATACAACATACAACAATATCAACCAAATATGATGTGAGATGAAGTGTATGCCATGAGGTATATATCATGCAATGCAATGTCAAATAATCGTGATGCATGTCTGTCCTAGAATACACATCCAATGATTAGATATGGTTGTCTGCCTCAGTTAAAACACACGGGGGCCACACATGGACCATGTATCTGTGAGCATATCCAGCAATGTCCTCAACTCATATCACCAATATCTCAATATCATCGAGACCACACATGGACCATAATATCCGCTGGAACCATTTTCTTTCGGCCTTTCAACATCAATGGATCATCAAGCAATGCACATAATAATGAAAAAAGGCATTCTCATGGTAATGAAATATGCAAGATGTCCATATATATATATATATATATCATGTACCTTAACAATAGAATCGATAATTCTCAAGTATCTCAATATCATCACAGTGTCAATATATTAATCATATCACAATATATTCATGATCCCGCTATTTATATCGAGTAATTCACAAGATCACATAGGTCATGAATACGTAGTTAAATTACAAGTCAAATAAATCTTCATATAACGATTATTCTATCCAAAATGACATGATCCAGCCTACGGTGATACAATTCTACCCCCAAAGTACTCCATTCCAAACACATAGGAGCATGCAAGGTTCATCCATACTTAACAAAAGGCTAGAAGTCCACTTGCCTCAAGTAAAGTCCCAAATCAAGTTGAAATCTCCGCCTTTCCCCTCTTTCGGTACTCTAATTCACCACAGTCTATTCAAATATGGTATCACAATCACATAACGAAGTTGATGACACTAAAATGAATTAATTCAGAGAAAAAGGGTAAAATGGTCAAACATTTCATGCCAAAAAATGTAGCTGAAATCTAAAAATTAATATATGAAAATGTTCTCCATGCAATAAGGAACTCAACGGTGAAAACAATTTCAAAAACAGAGTTAAGATGAGGGAGAAATAAATGATTCATGTTTAAGAAACCCAATTACGAAAATCCCCAAATTCCACCATTAAAACCCAAAATTAGAAGTAAAAACATGAATTAATCAATGTAAATCAATAACATAGGTTAGAAAATAGTTACCCAATCAATTTGTCTTCTAAACTTTCAAAATCCCCTCTTACAACGAGCTTGGAAATAATGTCAAAAATGGTGAAATGAGTTCAAAACAAGACTTTTAAAAGAGAACACTGTCCATACACAAACAACACTCCCCGAACGCGGAGCATTTTCCATGAACATGGAGGTCAGAGGGAACCAACACTCTGTGAATACGAAAGTGGACTCCGTGAACTTAGAGGCTTAATGGGGCCTCACGCGCCACAACTCTACGAACGTAGACTCCATCTCGTGAACGCGGAGGTCTAAATGAATTGACCTCTGTGAACGTAAAGCTTTGGCCGCGATCACGGAGAACAACCTGCACCTGCACCAGAAATTGCTGCACCAGCAAAACACAGCCACCCAAAAATAAGAACTGGACCCTCGGGAATTCATTTGGAACCCCATGAACATAAACCAAATATAGAACCCTATCAGAAATGATGATTCAAACTCAATGGAACCGTCAGAATTTGAATCCAGAACCCCTATGTTCCTGAACTCGAGAAAGATCATTAAAACTAGTTTCAGACTCAAAAATTTAAAATATTCATGAAAGCTCTAGAAATTCCAAGAAGTCATATCTAGTGTTAGTTTCATCACTCGGAACCACTGGAACTGATAGAATTGTGACACGATCTCTTGAACTTCTAATGTTGACCAAAGTCATGATCCAAAATGAACTAGAAATGCAACTTTGGGCCTAACATCTCTATTTTAACTCTGAATTCAGTTTTGAAAGTTCCCCTAGACTAGATTCGGCATTTCAAAACTAATGAAATTGACAAAATCAAATTCCGACACCTGAAACTCAAAATTACCTCAAAACTCAAAATTTTCAACTTTAAGCCTTAGAAAACTCTTTCTTTTGCAAAACACCAACTTTTCACAAAATTTTCAAAATATGACTGGTAGACATGACCAAATATGATCCAAGGAAACTTTCAAGAAGAGAAAAATGGTAATTATGTCAAAAATACAAAAATGACCTTGAGGTCATTAAACACACTGATGGTTGTACCTCCTTCAAATTCGTAGCAGCAAATGATTTTGGTAGTAAACTAGGGACATAGGAATGATTGAAATGATTTCTACTTTCCAAAGTAGTGTGATTACAACGGAAGCAGATTTAACATTATTTAGTCGAGGTGAAAGGGAGTTGCCCAAGAATGCTATCACTTGAAGAGGAAGGACAAAAATGTGGTTGACAACCAACCATTGAGGAGAAATATTTGAGCGCAAAGAGTAGTGATTTCGACCTCTGCCTTATTTTGATCTACCACAATGACGTCCATTATGGGATCTTTTTGGAGATTGATTAGCATGAGAGGAATTGGTAGATTGATGAGAAGGTGGGTGGTAATGCTGTAGCGGAAGCCACAAAAGTAATGTGAAAAGTGGAATCCTTATTGTTTGTTGCATTAATATGCGCTTCTTTAATAAGTAACAATGGATGTAAATCTACGATATATGGGTGTGCCTGTCATATTCAAACCAGATACAAAGGTACGATAAGAAGGTGGGAGTCCCTACAAAGCTTGAGTCACTAAATCATCATCAGTAATGGGTTTTCTAACTGCTCTAAGTGAAAAGATATAAGACCTCACAATTCTACTTTAATATATATGGGAAGTGTGTTGGTAGTGAATTTGGGTCATAAGAGACCTCTAGACCTGGTTGAGTTCAAAACCTTCCTACCGATTAAGATTTTCACATTAGATTATGCAAGAGTTAACTTTAAATGACCATAACTCTCAACACACAAAGAATTAGGTGGACCATACTATATAAAATGAAAAGACTATGAATTATCTTTCCAATTCCACCAAGATTGCCTCATTTGGAGTCCGAAGCAAAATGTTATGGTTGTTTTACTATGGACTGCAGGAGCAAAGTTCATGTTATGATTCTGAATTATGGGTCGTGGTTTGAACTGTGACCCATCTTGCCAGTTGGTGGAATGATTTCTGCAAGTCCATTTTGAGTCCCCACTCTATGAACTCAACCACAGGTCGTAAAAGCTTTTACGGGTCATGCTTTGGTCCCATAGAATGAGTAATAGGACCCCAAAATCCATCTCAGTTTCTACGAATGGATTCTACGGCCTGTATAAGATTTTATGGGCCATACATAGTCCCATAGACGACTTAGACAGTGTTTCTAAAGAAAGATATTTTCATCCTTTCTCACCCTTTAAGTCTAAACTTATCAGTTTTCACCTAATTAAATCCCTAAATATAATTCTTTAATTTAATTATGCTCAAACGTTCTCCAAACTTAGAACGTAGGTTCAAGAGGAGAAAATCTAGGCTTTGAAGAACCTTCTTCAAAATTTTTCAAGAATCTAATTCCTCCAGGTATGTAAGGCTTACAAAATCCTATACATTATCTCACCATCATGTAACTAGTAGTTTCTTCAAGTATTAAGTTCTTAGTTGAGAACAAGATTTCTTCATTATGAATAAAAGTTCTTGTTTATGTTATTATTGAATAGAAGCATGAAAATTACTAAAAATTTCTACTATATTGAGGTCCTAAGTCTAGATACTGCTTCTAATTGTTAAAATAGTTAAACCCTAAAGTTACTAGGAAAATCTATGAATTTTCAAACCTTGCTTTAAACTCCAGAAAGTATTAGCATAAGTAAATTATAAATAGTGAAGCATGAAACCTATGATTTTTGATAGTTTTGAGAAAAGTAAGAGAATACCAAGTTGGGATAAGTCCCAAAGAGAAGAAAAAGCAACACCTTGATTGAATATATTCTTTTAAGTATGAGCATAGAAATAATATTGTTGGGAGTAGTATTGAGCACTAATATGGGTAAGAGTAATAATTACTCAAACTCATAAACTACATAGCCAACATAGGATAGAGCTGTACCAAAAGTATAACTCCTACCTTGCCGCTGAGATGGCCTAGTTTTAGGATGGATCCACTCCGCTAGTACTTCATCCCTTACCCTGACAAAGTATGAGATCATTTTGGCAGCGTGGGCAAGACATTGTATCATCTCGAGTCTCATAGTAATGGTTCTCGATCAGAGAAACTCTCCAAGAAAAATTAAACTAAGTCTTGCATTCAGAGTTTCAGAATGTGATAGTATTTTCAACATACATTTTGTTTATTATTTTTACTTTCAAATTTCTAGACATGCTTTTAGCTACTTCTGAGTATAGTGCCTTATACTGAGTTTCCTGTTTTGGATATTTTACATGCTCATACATTCCATGTACTGACATCCTTTGGACCTCATCGTTGTATGACGCAGATGGAGGTGACAAAGTCCCTCAGTAGACACTCTATTGAGGACCAACATTTTATTAAGCTATTGGTGAGGCCTCTTACCAGTCAGAGGCTTTGGAGTCTTTATTTCTATTTCAGTATTTATTTTCAGTTGTGGTTACTATGGGTCTATCACAGTAGTTATTTTAGATTATCTTGGTTAGAGGTTCCATAGACCAAACAATATGAGTCTTAGTTCGTACTTTTAGCTATTATTGAGATATTTCCTCTATTTCACCTGTTCAAATTATTGCAATATTTTTAGTTCATTATATCTAAGTCTATCACTTACTATTTAAGTCTTCTGCTGAGTAAAGTAGCTGAGCCAAGTGGCTAGCTTGGGACCAGAAATGGTTCTAGGTGGTGGCCACATCTAGAGTTCAAACTCGAGGCATGCCAATTTTGTATCAAAGCCTAGAGTTCAAGTGTCATAGGGTGTCTATGGAACTGTATCAAGTAGAGTCTATATTATTGGTGTGAAGCGTGCCATATCCATTAAGGGAGGCTACAGGGCATTAGGAAGTGTCACTATAAATTGTTATTCTATTTCGTGCTTCAAAGTTTAACTTTGTTTACTCCATTCTAACTCGTGCATTCACACGTTGCTTTTCAGATCGTGCCTCTATGTAGGACACTTAGCAAGGCAAAATACAAACCAACCTGATCCACCACTTCTTAAGTGACCTAGAGGCCTAACTATATTTGTTGAGCAACCACCACTGGCGGATATCTCTAATGTTGAGATTCCCCAATCCATTAAGACATTTGCATAGGCAGTCACCGCACAAGGGGGGGGGGTCAACAAGGAGAGTGAAAACATGATGGTTCTGACGTATCCACAGTTTGTTAATTCCTAAGGATGAATCCACCTAAGTTCACGGGGTCTTATGTGAAGGAGGATCCTGAGAAATTCATTGAGGAGCTCTAGAAAGCATTTCAAGTTATGTACACTGGTGATGTAGATCGAGTTATGTTTGCCATCTACCAGCTCAAAGAAGTAACTAGCTAGACTCTGGTTTGATCGTTGCAAGGGAGGCAGAGCAGAAGGGGCTCTAGCTTTGAGTTGGACAATGTTCGAGGAGGCCATTTTGGGACAGTACTTTCCTAGAGAACTGAGGTGGTCTAAGGTGAGGGAGTTCTTGAATATGAAGCAAGAAACTATGAGTGTGTGAGAGTACAGCCTCAAATTCACTCAGTTGTCTTTTTATGCTCCGACTATGGTGGAAAACATGAATACTAGAATGGATTTATTTGTACCTGGACTCTTTCGGACAACTGAGAGAAAGGATCGAAATTCTATACTAACTAGGGATTTGGACATAGCTCACTTGATGACTTATGTGCAGTAGGTAGAGGAGGAGAAGATGCAGGATAGGAAGGAGTTCAGAATTAAGAGAGACAAAACATCAAGCCACGAGATAGGTAAGAAGTGGGTTGGAGGTGCTAGTCAGTCATCCTTTCAGCCTAAGACATCTAGATCAACACCTTCATCTGCTAGTGCACATGCACCGAGGGTCAGGAATGAGCAGGGATCATAGAGCAGCAGAGTTTAGGGAAGACACTTGTAGGGGAGTGTGTCTTAGGGATTATCTCGTTATCTATTTTTTGGTAAGTGTAACAGGCCTCATCCAGGAGATTACCTTGTGGGCACAAATGGTTGTTTTAAATATTGTCAGGTGGGCCACTTTTTGAAGGAGTGTCCTTTGGAGAGGCAGAATATTAGGGATAATAGATCTCAATCAGTTTCTTCAGCACCATAGGGTAAGCCAATTCAGAGAGGTGCTACATCAGGGATAGGCGAGGGCACAAACTGTCTATATGTCATGGCCACCAGATAGGAGCAGGAGAACTCACCAAATGTAGTTACTCGTATGCTCAAAGGTTTTACTTATGATGTCTACGCATTGTTATACCCAGGTGCTACATTATCATTTGTGACTCCCTATGTATCCATGAAGTTTGAGATCAGTCCATAATGTATTCTTGAGCCTTTTAGTGTTTCCACTCCTGTTGGAGAATCTATTCTAGCCTGGAGAGTCTATAGGGATTATTCAGTGCCAGTCTACCATAAAGATATCTTAGCTGATTTGATTAAGTTAGACATGGTAGATTTTACCATCATTTTAGGCATGGATTGACTTTATGCTTGTTATTCTTTCATAGACTGCAGAACCAGGATGGTTAAGTTTCAATTTTCTAATGAGCCAATCTTAGAGTGGAGGGGCAGCTCAGCTTTGCCTATGGGTCGAATTGTCTCATTTCTCAAATCTAGAAATTTAATTTCCCCAAATGGCTAATATCAATAAATAAATATTTCCCCCAAAATTTCACTATTTGGAAACAATTGACTAATAGTTAAATGTACACATATGGCTTAGTTTTTATCTTATTCCCTATGGTATTTGGCATCAACCTAGTTGGATTCGATATTTTGACAGTGATTGTGATATACTTCTTAATGGGAGGTGTAACTTAGGCATAATTTGATAGTGCTTCACCTTTTCTAATATCTAGACAAGGATCACGATAGGATTTTCTTGGCTTATAATGTATGCTTGGGGATGGGTAGGATTTGGGAATAATGCCTATACCTTCCTTGACACCAGCTTCACCTTGCTTTCATTTTGTTTTCCAGCCTCAATCATTTATTTGAATCAATTCTTCCTGAGGCTTCGAATGTGGCTTACTTACATTCTTTTTCTTTTTTCCATTATTTTTCTATTTTTTTCTTTTTTCAAAATTTTTAACTTCTATTTACTTCTTTTTCATTTTTCTTTATATTTTTGGATCATGCCACCCCTGCTTTTGTTTTTCTATCATTTGATGCTCTTTTATAGTCTATCTTACTTTTCTTAATATCTACAGTAGACATCCATTTTGCTTGGTTAGAGGCAGAAGATGTTCTAGGAGGAATCAGGACCAAAGTAATAGTCCCAAGTTAAATAGGGAAGGTGAATAGGGTAATGGGTAAAAAGTTTTTATTTAGGCTCAAAATCAAGGACCAAAGGACTATTTACTCATTTTGGACAGTCATATAGGCTATGTGGGTGTAATTCAAAAACAACATATGATTCTTTCCTAATTCATTGTCTTACAACAAACACACGATAAACTAGGCAAGTTCTAGATGCATACACAATGATAATGCTCATATCCACAAAACACATAACTGCACTATCAATTCCTATAAATCAAGTTTTATGCCCACAACTTAACCACAATTGTCACATTCATATGAATTCAATGTCATACAAAGATTTTCAACAGTCAATATAATTATATACACATTCATTCCACACAAAATATAACATATATTTTCACTCTTAACTACTGCAAATATATTTTGTTCTTTTACAGATATGACTCACAACATATATTTACACATACAAAACTAGATCTATCCTAAACATGCCGGTTCTACTAGATATTACACCAGAGGGAAAAGAAACACGACAACAAAAACCCCAGGTGGTTTGATAGACTCATAAGTGGCCCCACCCCTCACCCACTCAAAAAAATATTGTCCCCAATACATCAAAATACATATAGTACTAGGAGTAGGGTATATCAGTGACGCCCTAGACTTCTGAGTCGGGCAATAATGAACGGGGCTTCTATAGCCACAAAACTATCCATAGTGGTCTCGGTGGTGGCTGATACACTCAATAAGACCTCAGAAGTTCACTTAGTAGCTGGTGTAGTAGTAGTAAGAGTCTGAGACCATTGCAACATCAACTCCACTAAACAGGCTGACCTGTGTTGGAACTAAACTTGAAGAAGCTCCAGCTGAACGAGCTCTCAGATCATCTAACCTTAGCTCCTCATCAACCCGCGACCTCCTCTGAGCTTCTAAAATATCTTCTTTCTTTTGTTCTCTCTTCATGTACTTTCTCTTCTTTGATTCGTTCCTCTCCTCATCATCCTCATAAGGGTGCTTGCCCTACGCTTTAGGGAATGAATTCAATAAGTCAACTAATGGACCCTTCACCTCTCTTTGTTGTATGGGCTCAAAATCCCAAAGGTAAAGAAAAGATTGTATAGGAGTACTTAATGTAGCATCTCCTGAGTTCACACGTGTTGCATCATCTCCCAAATTCACTTGTTGATACCTATATAAGTCATCATTTTCTATTTTTCTCTTTTATTTTGGCCATAAAAATTTACAAAATTATAAGAATCAACTAGGGAAAGGACAATGAATGTGAAAATGTCAATAATAATAGCAATATATAGAGAAACTATATATTTTATTATGCCTTCCTTAACCTTACTTACAAATGTTGGAAGGGATTTCACGTAAGTAGTTAACACCTCCGCGATATTTTATCTAAACCCCATTGGAAGGCTCAGTGCATGTTCCAACTACATAATGTTTGATCAATTTTTTACCTCACACATGTGGTTTACGTTTTGGTGTCACCTGCAAATTAAACCCTTTCAGTGACCTTTCCTACATAGAGTCAATCTCGTTATTTATATTAATATAATTTTCTTGATCTAACCTGCAATGTTTCTTCATATTCGCTTAATTTATTCTTTGTTTCAGGAGCATCCCCATGTACAACAAACTTGTAAACCTCTACCAAAGATCGAAACTTTTTGTTTATCTCCAAATGATGATACACCTGTTTATCAACAATTATTAAATATTTATTTTGTCACAATCTATCAAAGAAAAATTATGTAATCAATTTTGTTGCTAGGAAAACATGTATATTATTCAAAAGGAAACTTACATAATCTATTGTTGAACCATCTCGACAAGAAGTCTTCTTGATGATCCAGTTTTTTCTTATCTGTTCAAATGTATGTGTATGCAGGTAATGCGTCTTCTCTGTTATCATCACATTCTTCAACCAAAACAAGTTGTATTTATGAAATTCAAGGTTATACAAAATCCATTCTCAATGGTAATTATCTGGATGAAGTAGGGAGTATCATCATTTTGTACATCAAGTGGTACACAAGATATTTTATATTCCAAAGAATCATGGTCTGGTTTATTCTGCATTCATTTTCCCCATTCTAGCTTCTTTTATCTATAAAAGAGATAATACGACTAACTTCTACTTCTACCTAGATGGATAGGTTAGGCCTATAACTATTCCTGGCATATTTATATGGTTT
>JBCEWC010018897.1:0-11714 GCA_038996855.1 Solanum aculeatissimum
TGCTGATATATTCACTGCCACAAGAGTTTGCAATATGTGTTTAACCAAAAGGATTTGAACTTAAGGCAAAGAAGATGGTTGCAACTTCTGAAAGATTATCATATAAGTGTGATGTATCACCATGGTAAGGCTAATGTTGTAATTGATGCCTTGAGTAAAGTGTCTATGGGAAGCATAGCACATGTTGAAGGAGGAACTAAAGAATTGGTCAAAGCATTGCACCATTTGGCCTATTTGGGGGTAAGGTTGAATAGTTTGAGTGATGTTGGTGTGCTAGTACCTAATGGGGAAAACTCATATTTAATGGAGGAAGTCAAAATAAAGCAATAAATGGATCCTACTCTGGTGAAGTTGAAAAAGTTAGTAATTGATAAAAAGGTAGAAGTCTTTTCACGAGGGGGGAAATGGAGTATTACGTTATCAAGGGCGATTGTGTGTACCCAATGTGGATGAATTAAGTGAGAAGGTTCTTGATGAAGCTCATAATACCAAGTATTCTATTCATCTAGGATCCACCAAGATGTATAGAGATTTTAGAAAAGTGTATTAGTGGAATGGCATGAAAAAAGATATAGCAAAGTGTGTAATGGAATGTTCAAATTTGAGAGACCCCGTGTTTCTCGTCTTCCATAATATACATATTTTGGAATGTTTTATAAGGCATATATGACTCTGGATAGAACCTAAGGGTAATAAGGCTGCAAATAGGTGATAATATCAAGGGATTAAAGTTTTAAGTTAAAGGAATCTCCTAAATGCATATTCGGAATTAGAGAGATGGCCCAAGTGGCACCTCATCCTTTTCGGAAGATTTAAATTGAGTTTCACTTCTCAGATGGGAGGAAGAGTGCAAATTTTGATAATAATAAATTTTTAAGGGGTATTGTAATATTCCAAAGTTCATATGTTAAGTTTCGGAGTCAAGAAAGTTGTAAGATAAAGTTTGGTCAAAGTTACCGTAAGCTTCTTTAAGAAATCCATCTTAAATTTGGGTCAAATGTATCAGACCATATATACAAAAATATAAAGATTTAGAAGGTTTACGACCTATCAAATTGAAGGACTATGAGCCTAGTTTGTAACGCAAAATACCGCGTATCAATCCGACTACAGAATATGAAGTTATGAGAGTTTTACCAAAACTGCCCGAGCAGGAAATCAGGTCATGGGCCGGGTCTGGTTAGGCCCAACTATAGGTCGGCTATTTTAATATTTTAAAGCTGAAATTGAATACTTTTGATCCAAAAACAGTAAAGAAGATGAAGAGAAAGCTCCCACCAGGTCCCTAACTGATTTAGGTATGTTTTTCGCATTTTTACCATTAAAATTCGTTTGCGTGCCTAAAATTGCATGCCATACGCCTTGTGATTGTTTTCCCATCTTATCATCTATGTTTGGGGCTATTTTTGGACTTTGAAAAGTGGTGTTCTTGCTGGTTATTGTATTTTTGTAGATGGTTTGTTCAGGTAATTGTTTTGGGTTTTTTTACATATATTTTTATGAAGTTCTACGAATGTTTCATCGCGTAAACGTTGTGTGGAAAATATGGCCATTAATGCCAATTTATGGACTGTTTGTAGGCATTTTTAAGCTGCATATATAGTCGTTGCAAGTATAAGGACGTCAGGAACAACTTTTGTGAAGGAACGTTTGGCATTCGGACGTCCGTTGGAAAGGTATGTTGAGGCTAAGCTTCGTTCCTCCTTTTAGCAAGAAATATGGGAAATTCCCAAAACATCAAATGTGATATTTTACCATTCTGTTGCTAGGAAGACCTTCTGTGAAAGACATTGGGATTGTATCTGGATTATTTTTACTAGGGTATTAGTTTGATATTCCATTCGAACGCTCAATTGGACATTCAATATCCATGGATCAATTTATCATTTTTTCCTGACTCCTGGTACATATGTTGAGGTGTTGCTCTTTTTCTATGGGATGTCACTAAAAATAAAGGGTAGGTTACGAGGGGAAATATAATATTCATAATCAGTCTTTTTTTGCTTATTAAGGCCATATTTGAAGAACTTAAAAAGTAACATGTTAATTTTCAATAATCTTCAGTATAATGCTTCTATTTAAATTACAAGTGTACTTTATTCTTTTTAGCACTTTCTTTTACTAATTGACATGGAACTAAGTGTAAGCATTATTTGAAGCACCTTTATGAGAATTTTCAGAATGAAGGCCTCATTCTAATTATTGAGTTATATTGTCAAACTTATTTGAAAGACATGTAAGATCCCACGGGCCATATGTATATGTTACGATAATGATTACGATGTTATGAGGATAAGTGTACTAATGAGCCAACATTGGCTGAATTTATGTTATGGCCGACGATATGCATTCATATCATACATTGCACGTTATGCATGGACTTCAAGCTATAATTGGAGGTATGGGGCCTATTTACCCAACTGACTATATATATGTATATGATACAGATGGGCACAGGTTGGCAGATATGATATCGGGTAGCTCCCGAAAAGGACCATCATTGCTAGAATTTGGTTGGGTATGTCATGCATTTGTATTTATAAATATGTATTCACGACATGCGATAACTCGAGCATACCATGCATATTTGATCACTAGGAGGCTTAGTGTTGGCCAGGAAGGTTACGTGAGTCTTGGTTACAAATGGTATTTATATTACCCTTTTTAATACAGTTATCTATGATTTCATTTTCTACCTTACATACCAGTACATGTTCATTCGTACTAACGTCCTGTTTTCTCGGGACGCTATATTTTATTTTGTGCGTGGACGTTCAGATAGTGATTTTGATTGACCTCTCCACTAGGAGTCCAGTTCAGTTCTGAGTTGGTAAGCTTCACTTTTTTCTGGATCTTTCACGGGATGCTTACTTTTTATTGTACAGTTGGGTATAGTTAGGGCTCTGTCCCGGCTGTGTTAGTGATTCTCTTAGAGGCTATTGTGGACATATTATTTTGGGTTGTGTTTTTTGGCACCTTTCAGTCTCCGATCATGGGATTGGTATATATATATGTAGTATGTGATTGTACCTTTGTTGTTGCAGCCTTGTCGGCTAGCCAATACTTTATCATTTTGCGTTACCTATCCTGATGTGCTTGGTTCATTGATGACCAGGTCATGACCTAAATGGTTCAGTCTTAGTTTTGCAGACGTTATACTGCCTGATCTTTTGTCCCCTAGTTTAAGTAACTAGTATGTTCAGTGGCTTACTCGGCCAATGGTGGTATCGAGTGCCAATCATGCCTCTCCATATTTTGGGGCATGACACACAATCTACTTCAATATCTCAATACCCTATCTCTCCCTTTGATGAATTCCATTACTTTCTACTTATGTACATCTTCATTCAATTGGAGTAAGATGTCATTGTGGTCTTACTTTTTCTTTATCTCAACCACAAGAGATAACATAGACCTATTATGCACAAGTATTCCACCTTTACCAGGTTCATCTAGTTGAACTCCCAATCATGCTAGCCTGTACACCTCTTTGGCCAACTCGTTCTTCTCTCCTTTCACATGAGCAGTGCTTCCCACAGAAAACCTGCTAAGAGCATCAACAATCACACTTGCATTACCTGGATGGTAGAGGATGCTCATATCATAATTCTTGAGCAACTCAAGTCATTTCCTTTTCCTCAAGTTAAGATCTTTCCAGGTGAAGACATATTGCAGGCTCTTATGGTCTGTGAATACATCAATATGTGCTCCATATAAGTAGTGGCATAAGAGTTTGAGTGTAAACACCACCGTAACTAATTCTAAGTCCTACATCGGATAGTTCCTCTCATGGTTCTTAAATTGTCTGGAAGCATAAGTTATGACCTTACCTATCTGCATTAGAACACATCCTAATCCTACTCTAGAAGCATCGCAATAGATCATAAAATCATTAGTCCCCTCAGGTAGAGTCAACACTGGTGCATTCGTTAATCTGGTTTTCAACTCTTGAAAACTCTTCTCACACTCATTGGACCATTGGAACTTAGATTTCTTCTAAGTCATCTTAGTCAATGGCGAGGATAGAGAAGAAAATTCTTCAATAAATCTATGGTAGTAACCAGCCAAACCCAAAAAACTTCTAATGTCAAGGTGCTGTCTGAATACTCTATTTATCAAGTCCATGAAAGTCGTAGGAGTGTTGGTCAATCCGAAGGACATTACTAGAAACTCAAAGTGATCATATCGGGTTCAAAAAACCATCTTCAGAATGTCACAGTCTCTCACTTTCAATTGGCGATAGCCTGATGAAAGGTCCATCTTTGAGAAAACAGTGGCACCCTGAAGTTGGTCAAACAAGTCATCAATTCTTGAAGGAGATATTTGTTCTTAATGGTACCTTATTCAACTGGCGATAATCTATACACATCCTGAAGGAACCATCTTTTTTTCGAACAAATAGGACAGGAGCGCCCCACGGAGAGACACTCAGCCTAATAAATCCCTTATCCAAGAGATCTTTCAACTGCTCTTTCAGTTTTTTCAACTCGGCAGGAGTCATTCTATATAGAAGAATAGAGATAGGTTGAGTATTGGGGAGAACATCAATCGCAAAGTCTATCTCCCAATAAGGAGGGACTTTAGGAAAATCATCAGAGAAGACATCAAGAAACTCATTGATAACCAAAACTAACTCAAAAAGAGGAGACTCTACATCATCAACCTTAACTTGCATGAGGTGATAGAAACATTTTTTTAGAGATTAGCTTTCTGGACCTAAGGTAGGAAATAAACTTACCCTTAGGCACTACAGAACTATCCTTCTACTCTATAATAGGCTCATTTGGAAATTGGAACTTGACCATCCAGGTTCTACAATTGACAGAGGCATAACATGTATAAAGTCAGTTCATGCCAAAGATCACATTGGAATCAACCATCTCTAACTCAATCAAATCAGCAAGAGTATCCCTATGATAGATGGACACTACGCAATCACTCCAAACCCTTTTGGCTATAATAGGCTCACCAGTAGGAGTAGAAATACTAATGGGCTCAAGAAGACATTCAGGAAGGATTTCAAACTTACTAGCCACATATGGAGTCACAAATGATAAAGTGGCACCTGGTTCAAGCAAGATATATACATCATAGGAAGAGACTCGAAGCATGCTCGTAACAATATCTGGTGCAACTTCATGATCCTGTCGATTGCCCATCGTATACAAATGGTTTGTACCCCCACCCGTATTAGTAGTGACATCTCTTTGATTACCATTGGTCGGTGGTGCTGCCGAAGACTGAGCTCTATTACCTCTCTTTACTCGCCTTTTCATTGGTCACTCATTCTAAAAATAACCAGTCTGTCCACACTTATAGCAAAAATTTGTGCCCTCACGATACTCACCTAGGTGGACTCTACCACACTCATCACATGGTGGTTTCCCCCTCGAACCTCAAGTCATACTAGCTTGAGATTGAGAACACTGAACTCCGGAATTCTGATAGTCCTAAGACTTCTGATTATATATGTTACTCGGAGGTGGTGCACTTGCTGAGGATGGTGTATAATTTGAAGACCTTTTTTGAAAATAAGACCTATCCCCCTTTACTTTTGCTGGCTAGGCTCACGCCCTGCTGATTTAACCTTCTTGCTCAAATGCTCCTCCCTATTCTTCTTCTTATCCTCCTCAAGTTATTATGCATATACCATAACTCTATAGATGTCCATGCCCGGAATCAACAATATCGTTTTGCACTCCTTCTTCACATGTTTGCCCAAATCGGATATAAACTTTATCATTCTAGATCTCATGTCAAGGACCATATTTGGAGCATACCTAAATAGCTGTATGAACTTGAGGCTATATTCTTTGACAATCATCCCCTCCTGCTTCAAGTTGAAAAATTTGTCAACCTTCTTCCCTCAACTCTCGTAGAAAGAAATGGTCAAGAAAGACATTCTCAAAATCATCCCAAATGGCAGGCTCAACATCCTCACCTCCACTATCTTCCCACTGATTGTAGCAAAAATTTTCCACATCCTTGAGTTGATAAGAAGCAATTTCAACCCGCTCAGTCTCGGTCGTATGCATAGCTATCAATACTTTCCACATCTCATCAATAAAGTTCTGGGGTCTTTCTCAACCTTAGACCATGTGAAGACTGGTAGGTTCATCCTCAGAAAATCTCTAAGTTTAGTTGAACAGTTGTCTCTAGGGAGCTAGAATTAGGAGTCCGTGATCTTCGATTCCCACTCTGAGCTGCTACCCGTTGGGTGAGCATAGTGATAGCTCTTGTAAAATAAGCTTCTGTAGTATAAGCAGGTGGATCAATACGTGCTTGTGGAATGACGATGGCTCTAGCTAGTCGACCTTGACCCCTCATCTCCATCTGAGTAGGCACTTCTGGTGGGGGATTTGCAACATTAGAGGCTGAAACATCTCTTTGGGTTGCAGTATGCTTAAGAGGCATAATATGTAAATGTGTAACACACGAATTAGAAACATACTTTATTAGAGTTTAAACTCGGTCGCACAAACTCAAAATAGAAGAGAAGTGTAACAATTCCTAATTTCCTATAGCCTCCTGCTTATAAAGTGTGGTGCACAACACACCCATAAACAAGACTCTAATAGACACGACTTCATAGACTCCCTAGGACACTTGAACTTTATGCTCTGATACCAAGTTTGTCGCGCCCCTGGAGGGTATGGCATGGCTGACACTCAGAGACTATTACTAGCCCCCAAGAAAACCACTCGACCTCATCACATTTGTTCAATCACATTCTAATAGCAAAGATATGAATAAATAAGTCACTTAAAGAAATGCAATGATACAATGAAAATTAAAGGCCAAAGACCCAACAGTCTATCCATTAATTAGGTAAGACTAGTGTGAAAGAGACTAGTAAAGAATAACATCCAAACTTAACTCGAGTCTAGTCTATGAAGCCTCTAAATATCTGACTAAGTGGTGTCAATGAAAGGTCCATGGCTACCTCAAAATAAAATAGAAAAGCTAACCTTAAAGCTAGAAGATGAAACATGATATCCTCCAAAAGTAGGGAGGACTCACCAATCAACTGGATACAAATAGATCCTCAATGGGGCGCCTGTTGATGACCGCTAGTACCTGTCTCTGCATTATAAAAAGATGCAGGCCCAAATAGACGTCAGTACGTGGAATGTACGAGTATGTAAAATGGCAGAATGAAACGTGTAAAGGTAGAATAACATCAACTCAAAATAGCTCAATTCAAGAAGTAGGGAACTCAATATCAAGCCAAGAGTTAGTAATAATACAGTTTAGACAATGACCACTCACATACCATCTAATCTAATCCACTCAGAGTACTATCAAGGCCTATTTGGAAGTTTCTCTAATCGAAAACCATCACTTATGAGTCGGTGATGATACAACGAAATGATGTTGTTACCACATCCATAGAATACCTTGCTAGGGTAAAGGACATCCCATCAGTGGATTCACAATAATAACATCAAGTCCTCTTTTTGAGACAATAGGGAAACATCCAATTTTACGCTACAATCCTCTCCTACACTGGCCACGTAGTTATTGAGTTCGAGTAGGACTTACTCTTACTAAATTTGGTGCTCAATACTTCTCCCAAGACTCAACATGCTCAGAAGACATCAACCTTATGGTTAACTCATTCATTTAGTCTCATTAGACGTTCGTCAACTCAATCCATCACATCAATTATCAACTCCGGTTACATTGTTTTAGGGTTTAATTTTTTACTCATAAAAACTCAATCATACATCATTCGAACTCATAGCATTCAAGAAACAAAAAAATATAAAAAAAACATTAGGAAATTTTATTTACTTTTTAAGCTTAAATTATACTCATGCATGCCCATTTAAGTGTAATATGAAAAAATAATAAGAATTCATTCTAGGGTTCACGTAGGAAGTAAAATCAGTTAGTTTCAAGTATTTAATTCATAAAACAGTAATCTTATGCAAGACTTTATAGGTATACGTCAAGATTTAAGAAAAACCTTTAAGAAAAAGTCATAAGAGACTTAATTTACTCACAACTCCATCAATTTGAGTTATGAGGCATATGGTAGGATATAATCCATGTTTTGGTTAGCCTTACATACCTAGAAATTTAAGTCTTGAAACAGCTTGGAAGAATTCTCAAGTTCCCGTTTCAAACCCCAATATTTTTCTCCCTTGAAACCTCGCTCTATGTTTTGAAGGATGTATTTTAGCGTGAAAAAGATACACTGATATATTTAGGGCTTTATTTAGGTATAAAAACGTCAAGACTAGGCTTTGAAAGGGTGGAAAAGATCAAAATAACCCTTTAGAAAAGCTGTCAAAAGTTGTCTACAGGCCCATCTACGACCCGTAGGGATCCTTCCATAAACCTTTGGGCAAAATTTTGAGGTTACAGGAACATTCCACGAGCCCAAACTATGGCCCATAGAAGTTTCTACGACCCATAGATGGGTTCATTAAGTCTGGGGGTCAAAAATTGATTTGCAGGAATTATTTCCCACGAGATACCAGACGGGTCGTACTTCAATCCACGACCCGTAATAGGTTTCGTAGTTTCAACTCTGCTCTGGCATTCTTCAGTAAAATAACTATAACTTTTGACTCTGAACTCCAAATGAGGTGAAATAAGTTGAGTTGGTAAGATAATTCAAAAACCTTTCAAAAATCAGTTGAGTTGGTAAGATAATTCAAAAACCTTTCATTTGATAGGTCATGGGACACCTGATTCTCTGTGTGCTAAGAGTTATGACTATTTAAAGTTGACCCTTGTATAATCTAATACTAGAAACTCAATTTATAGGAAAGTTTTGAACTCTGCTAAGTGCTAGAAGTTTCTTATGACCCTAATCCACATCCCAAATGTAAAAATGACTTTTGAAACATAGGTGCATGTAAGAGTAAAGTTATGAGGTGTGACTAAAGATCAGGCTTACTTCATGTTGAAGTGAAAGATAGGGTGGCACCAACTCAAGTCACCAAACAAATGCATTACTATTTTAGATTTTTAGCATTTGAAGTTATAATGTTCAAGTTATTATACATGAGTTTTGTATTACTTTAATTTGTCATGAATTTGAATTAGTAATTGGTTTTGTAACACATTTGCTTAATAAAATTTGATTTACATTAAATGTTTAGTAAATTATTTGTATTGCTATGGCGGTCATTAGCATCCACAAATTAGATTACGTAAATATTTATTTCATATCGTGGCAATTTTAAATTTATGGAATAGGATTTTTTTAAATATCAAAATAATATTATGGAGGTTTTAAACCGTCACAAATTAATTTAGAAAACCTCCACAAATTAAAAGTAATTTTACGGCGGTCGTCATGGAGGTTTCTTACCGCAATAAATAGATTGTGGCAAGGTTAACTGCAGCGTTTTTAAAAATCAACATAATTTAAATTGTGGAGGTCAAAAATTGCCTCAAATTGACAAAATAACCTCCACAAATTACCCATTTTCTTGTAGTGACTAATCTGGGGTGCATCGATCGGTTTGGTTCGATTTTATACATTATCGTTTCAGTTTATCGGTTTTCGATTTTTAAATATGCTAAACTAATAAGAAACCAATAAAATAATTTTTATCGATTTTAAGTCCTTAACGGTTCAATAACAATAAAAAACCGATAACCTAATAACCAATAACAATAAACGAATAACGTTTTTATCGATTCGATTTATCAGTCGATTCGATTTTTGCACACCCCTAGACTAATCTCTACATTACGAATTTCTACATCATCAATGTTTGTACCAAACAAACCCTTAGTGCATTCACTATGTGTTATAGAACGCGGGAGTATTTGATTTCTGAAACTAACTCCATAACATTTCTTCTAGTACAGAGAGCAAAGAAATAAAAACGACAGCTTTGCTTTCAAAGCCTTGTAGTAAATGCTTTTGTCAGTAAGTTGCTGGCTGTTGTTAAGATATTGCATCCACTTTAATTTTTCTGGACATGAATTCTATGCTAGTTATAACTCTTACTATTTATCAGGCCCCCAACTGCACACACCTAACCAATTCAAACCAAAGGGTACGTACCAAAAGTGAGTCCTCTGAGGGTAATTTCTTTTCACAAATCTAACATATTCATACGTGGAGCTTTAGATATGAAAATTTTAAAAATAAAAAGATTAATATATTTAATAATTTTTATATATAGAGAGAGAGACTGCTCCTTAACAAAGATAGCTGTACTACTAATTGACACACTATGCTTATCACGTGAAGTTGCCTAGCCCAACACCTGGCATAATTGGAAACTACCCCTTGTTTGGATGGTTGTTACCCGTTGTATTGTATTATATTGTTAGTTTAAATATAATGTTTAGATTGTTACTTAAATTTTATTGTATCATATCATTTAATTTCATCGTTAGGTAACGACAAAAAACTCATTTTATATAACGATCGATTTAGTGTGGTTACGCCGTTACTTTAATATCTTCTTTTTATTTTTTATTTTATTTATTTATTTAATAATTTTACTTTATCATGTACCCTATCTTTTTATGGAGTCTACCACATACCCTTCAATTTCTTATAGGTTTATCATTCAAATTATGGATGTATGACATTATGTAACAACGAAGAATAATACAATCTATCCAAACATTGTAGTTATTGAAACAATACATTACGATAAAATACAATACGGTACAATACAATACAATACATTATGAAACAATACATAACAACTATCTAAACAAAGTGTAAAGGTGATAAGTGATAATCCACAAAAATAAGTGACAACATTGTTGCTGGAATTGATTATCGAGTAAATTTAAAAAATGACTATAGTTTGAATTTAATTAGAGATCTACAGTTATAGTTTGCGTATTTATTTGCGTTAAAAATAAATTATTGCCTCTCTTCTTAGTCTCGTTTTCCTCTCTCCATCTCTCTCTTTCTCTTTTCGTGTTCCTCTCTCACTGGGTTCTCTCTCCCTCTTTGTACTTTGTGTTTCCACCTCTTTCTTTTTATATTTTTGTACTTACACCTCTCTCTATTTGTATTTTGTATTTTCACATCTCTCTCCCTCTATTTATATTTTATATTTTCAAATCTCTCTTTGTATTTTGTATTTTCATCTCTCTCCTTCTATATGTAATTTATATTTTCACCTCTCTCTCCCTCTTTATATTTTTGTATTTTCATCCGTTTCTCTTTCTCTCTCTTTGTATTTTGTATTTTAACATCTCTCCCTGTATTTGTATTTTCACCTCTCTCTTCCTCTTTATATTTTGTATCTTCACTATTTTTTATTTCATCTCTCTCTTTGCATTTTGTATTTTCATCCCTCTTTCTCTATATTTTATATTTTGAGATATCAAATAAATATATTTGTTGTATTCATACATTTCTATACTCTTTCTCCTTCTCTCACCCCTCTTTATGTTTTGTATTATCACACATCTCTTTGTATTAATATAATTTTTGAGTGTTATGTCATTGTATTTATTATACTGATAAATGCTTTTAAGTTGTATCATATCTCTCTCTCCCTCTCTTGTTTCTCTCACTATATATTTTTATACTTTTTGAGGTCTCAGGTAATAATTGTATTTGTGTATTTTTTATAGGGTAATGCTATTTGGCCACAATTTTGGCCCAAAATTTGGCCACAATAACAAAAAAATATGTTCACATTATAAACTAGTTTTATTTTAAACATTTTTGCCCTTTACTTTAAAAATTAATATATTCTTTATTCATTTTATTTCCA
>JBCEWC010018898.1:0-11714 GCA_038996855.1 Solanum aculeatissimum
GAATCAAACCCACATACCTTGAGTTTAATCAAGAGAATTGAATGGAATTGCAAGGAAGATGAATTTTCCCAAATTTTTTTAAGCTTTCATTAATGAAGGTCAAGAGGATTGAGAGAATTGAGGAGTGTTTTTTAAAAAATTAAAAGACCCTTGTGATGGGTCAGGGGCTAAGCGATACCCCCAGGCTTTAACATAAAAAAATAAAAG
Organism: Solanum aculeatissimum; assembly: GCA_038996855.1. Taxonomy (NCBI): domain Eukaryota; kingdom Viridiplantae; phylum Streptophyta; class Magnoliopsida; order Solanales; family Solanaceae; genus Solanum; species Solanum aculeatissimum. The sequence continues at coordinate 208 of JBCEWC010018898.1, forward strand.
AAAAAGTACATAGAGGGGGAATTCAACCTGACCTCCTCCCTATGATGGTACACTAAACCCAACCTACTAGGATCGATCGATAGTCCCCATTTCTAATGAAGTAAACCAAGAAAAAAAATCCTAAGAGAGGACTACTCTCTTTTACAATTAATCTAGGAATGCAGTAAACAAGGGAGACTCTCCCCTTACATAAGTAAAAGGAAAATAAAAATCTAGACCTAATCCTAGTCACAATCTTCATAGGTAGCTTCTTGGATCATCTTCTTGTTACAGGAGGTCTCCTGTGAATGTTGTTCCCTTTTAATGTTCAAGGTGGTTTTTTAATTCTCTTCAGCTTTCCCCTTCTAAAATTGGTTACCTGTATCCTGTCCATCATGAAATAGGCTTTGGTCTCTCTTGGAATTTGATTAACATCATGATACATCTGAGGATTATTTATCTTCTGACTATGTTTAGTTAGGGAGTATACCACCTGGTTGGTTTCTCTAAGGGTATGTTGACATTGGAATACTTGAATTTGAGACCTATAATATTGTAACTTGCTTAACCTATTCAGGATCCTCCAAGGTGGGACTGCAGTATAATTTATCCATCTATTAAGCATTTCTGAGTCTACCTCCAACTGAACCTTACTATACCCCAGCTGCACACACCATCTTAGTCCTATAATTGTTGCCTCCATTTTTTCTTGATGGTTGGTTCCCTGTCCCAAAGGGATAAGCATATTTTATGATAAGGTTCCCATTATTATCTCTCACAATGCCCCCTGTACCTATTTTCCCTGGGTTACAAATAGCATTGCCATCTGTATTCAATTTCACCCAGTGATAAGATAGTTTAATCCACTGTAACTGAGTAATTCTTGTTTCATGATAACATCTTTCAATATGAATGGTTAAATCTTTCCAATTATAGGGCCAATCTATATAGGGGAAAGCCTTCCTCATAAGCATAGAGATGTCTTTAGCCACCATATACTTGACCTTAGCTGTATTAGGGCTTGTCCCTTCATATTTAGCTGAACATCTATGTTTCCATAAGTTCCAGCAAATAAAAATTGGAACAGCTTACAAGACCAGTCTATGAGCCTCATTACTATATTTAGCTTCCCACCACTTTCTAACATACTACCTTAGAGGGCTCAAGTCTATGTTAATGCTCAGGAAACCTGCAAAGTACTCCCAAATACTTTTAGCAAAGTTACTAGTCAGGAATATGTGATCAATGGTATCCCATCTAGGGTTGAAGCAATAGTAACATTGATTGGGATCATACCCAAAACTCATTAGCTTTTCATTGGTGGGCAGTTTACCTCTCATGGCCCTCCATAGCAGAAAAGGAACACTTGAAAGGTATAGACTTATGCCATGTATATTTTCTAATGTTGTTCTGTTCCCTTTTCTTCCTTATCAAATTCTAGGCTGAGGAGGTTGAGAATTCCCCATTAGTACTGAGTTTCTAGATAGGTGTATCAGGTAAGCCATGGCAAACCTGGATAGGGGTATTTAGGATGACCTTAATATATTGGTTAGGAGCAGTATCAAGAATCCTCACCTGATCCCATTGTCCATTCTGCATAAAATCAGCCACCCTAGTGTTGTTCAATCTACAGCTAACCTCATTAAAGTTAGCCAGAGGACCTACTCCTAGCCAATCATCCCACTAAAAATATTAATTCCCAGAGTACACCTTCCATTGAATATGAGGTTAAGCCAAATTTTTGTTATATAACATGTGTTTCCACATCAAGGAATCCTTTTTGTCCCCTTTTTGGTCAAGGGGTTGGCTTTTTGACAGTATTTAGCTCTCAAATATTTACTCCAAAGGGAGTTTTTGGTTCTAAAGTTCCACCAATGCTTGTCTTGGAAAGATTTACAGATATTTGCAATGTTCCTGAACTCAATCCCCCTTCTACTAGGGGGAAGCTAAGGTTCCTCCAAGAAGACCAATAATACTTCCTTGTTTTGTCCAATCTTCCCCAGAAGAAGTATGTTGATAGGCTCTAAATCTATTTTAGGGTGGTGGAAGGGGGGGATACAGCTGACAGGATATGGATAGGAAATGATTGTAACATGTTTTTGATCAGAGTTGCTTTACCCCGATAGCTCAGAATCTTAGATTGCCACCGAGAGATCCTGTTGATAACTTTAGACACCTTATCATAACAATAGTTGATCCTCTGTCTACCAATGTACAAGGGGAATCCCAGGTAAATGATGGGGTTTTTTTCTGACTGAAACCAGTGGTTTGTGCCACTCTATCACAGGTTATCTGATCAGTGTTAGATGGGACCATGAAATGGCTTTTACTTTTATTCACCATCTGTCCAGAGACCTTTTCATAAGATGATAGGAAATTCATGACAAAAGTTAGAGAGTTTTTACTGCCTGAAGTGAAGAGAATACCATCATCAGCAAAGCTTAGATAATTAATTTGGGGCCCTCTTTTTTCCATGTAAAAGCCTTGAAAGTCAGGATGACTGTGAAGCCTGTTCGTCATCCTAGATAAAACTTAGCACCCAAAATAATTAGTGCAGGGGAAAGAGGATCCCCTTGTTTAAGGCCCCTAGTTGAATGGAAAAAAACATACCTTGCACCATTGATAATGATGGAGTACCAATTATTAGCCATGATCCTCCATGCCATGTCAATAAACTATTCACCAAAACCCATCTTCCTCATGACAATACAAATATAGGACCAAGAGGCCCTGTCATAGGCTTTAGCCATATCAAGTTTAATAACTGCATTACCCCCTTTAACAAGCTTCTTAATATGGTGATTAATCTCCTGGGCTAACATGATATTCTCAGAAATACTTCTCCCTTTAATGAAACCTGATTGGTTATTAGAAATAGGATTGGGAAGAATAGAAGCCAATGTTAGAGAGAGGATCTTTGAAAAAATCTTACAGATGTAGTTACTGAGACTGATAGGTCTATATTCTAAGAAATTGCCTGGGTTACTAATTTTAGGAAGAAGAATTAAACAAGAGTAAGAGAAATACTTAGGGATCAATTGGCCACAGAAAAAGGAGTGCACTGCCTTCAGCAGATCCATCTTGATAATCTCCCAGCAGGCTTGATAAAACTTACTATTAAACCCATCAGGGCCTGCTGCAGATTGGCGGCTCAAAGCCAAGACCACCTAGTGATGCTCTTCCAAATCTGGAAGAGTTTGAAGCTTAAAGTTCTGATCCTGGGTAACCATATTAGGAATGCAGTTAGTTCTTCCTCATCAATAAGATTCTCCTCCCCTATAAATATCTTTTGGAAGTGATGACAAGCTTCCTTGGCTATTTCCTCATCCCCTTGAAGCCAGTTACCTTCCTAATTTTGGATGCTATGTATGAACAACATTCTTCTTCTTCCCCTAATTAAGGCATGGAAATATTTGGTGCTTGCATCCCCATCCTTAAACCAACTCAATTAAAATTTCTATCTCAAAATAGACTCCTGCAGTTTAAGATATCTAATGTACTCAACATTTAGTCCATGAAAGAGGATTAGGATTTGATTTAGGGGAGTTAGGAGACCTTAGAAAGCCAAAAAAGGGCACAGGATCTAATTAAATTAAGAATTAACCATTAATAAAATGGATTAGATCACTGAAGACGGTGACTCACGGAAGGCCTACAGTGATCGGCCAGAGGCTCACCGACCGTAAGCCTTTCCGTGAGACCTCACTTGGTCTCGGCTTTGACTTGAACTCTCAGAGGACTTTCTGGATCACTTCATGAGGGGCCTCACGGACTATGTAGCTGCACACGGACTGTGTACTATTCCGCGGAGCATCCCTTTTTCCGGAGTGCAGCCCCGAACTTTGGCCAACTTTCTGGATTACCTCACGGGCCGTGAAGGGTCGCACGGACCGTGAGGTGGTCCGTGGTACCACACTTGGTCGATGTCTTGTTTCCCAACCCCTAGGAAAATACTGGACAAACCCAAGAGTACCCCCACGGACCGGACCACCAAACGGTCCGTGGTCCCACCCTTAGACCCAATTCTGAAATCCTTTTCCAGCATACTTCCAATTACAGGCAGTCTCACTACAAGGACCATAACTTTCACATCCAAACTCCGAATTATGTGAAACTAGTTTCGTTGCGTAGATAACTCAAAGAGCTTTGATTTGATACATAGTAGCCCTTATAGTTCATCCCGTACCAAAAGATATGGCTTTTCAAAGTCCACTGCCCAACTGGCCTTATAACTTTACCATTAAAACAATTCCCTTGAATCCGGCCACTTAAATAGAACCCATGGCTACTAAAAATTCAACCATGACTAGTTCAAAACTAACCTTTACCAACCATTTCAAAGCTCAAAATTTTTTGGGTCATTACAATGAGCTAGTGTACGACTCGTGGATGGATCCATAGTTGTAGGGAGGTTTTATGGATTGAGTCCAGTGAATGTTGAGAATTGTGATTTTTAGAAGTTAACCAATGATTAATAGGATGGATCATCAATGGAACCATGATCCATGGATTGTATCGTCAAAAGGACCTTCGAAAGATGGAAAATGTTTTATGTATGGGAAGTTCCTATAGAATGACCTACGACCTACAAAAGTAATGACGGGTCATCCTACATATCCGTGGTTCGAAAGGTGCCAATCCCATTAACTCAACTTTTTGTTGGACAAATTCTACGATCTAAGTCACGAGCCGTAGGTTGAACCATGGCCCGTGGATGGGATCTCGTAGTAGGCTCCGCCAATTTTAATGAAGGGCATTTTTTATATTGACAATTTGTTTAAGTCCTAAACTACATCATTTTGGCCCTTCTAACCAACTTAACTGACCTAACCACTATAAATCCTATTCCTAACGCATTCTAATTTATTCATCCTCACAATTCTCTTAAGGGATCAAAAGTATTTCTCTCTCTAGAATAAGTACTCCATTAGAAGATAGGGTTCCAAGATTTGCTAAGGATTTCAAGGTTTTTCCTCCTCCAATTCTTAAGGATCGCACCTAAGGTATGTAGAGCTTTATTAATGTTTTATCCATGAAGCCCAATCTAAAATTTCTTTGTTACCAATGTTTCATCATGATTTCTTATGGGCTTTTATGATATGATTTCAAATGCATGGATTATGATTCCTACATTATGATTATATGTAATTAAGCATGAATTATGAAGATTTACATAATTTCTATTATTTTGAAGTAAAGGTATGTGAATTCAAGTATGTATGATAAGGGCTTGATGAATTGATGTGAGTTCCTTTACTGATGATCGAATTTAATTTCAATTGCATGTTTCCTCTATGAATTTCACTAAATTACATGATTTTGACTCAATTATCCATGAACCCACACTTAGCCCTAGTCTCCTATGATAAAGCTATGGATTTTCATGACTATGATCTCAAGTATGTAAAAGCATGTTTTAAGAGGCTATGATGATAATGATGTTATGATAAAGGGGGTGGTTAAAACCCTAATATTTAAGATGATAATGTTAGGGTGGGTATGTCTACCCACACTATTTGAAAAACTAAGTAGATGGTCTATTCCTATGACATAAGATATTTTAATAAAAGCTTATGATGACTATTTCACAAGATATGAAAGCATGATTTTTTATGAACTATGAACTATGTTCAAATCTTTTTGTATGGATGATTTATGTATTCCATGGGATATAACTTAGAAACACATGAGATTGGAGGTGAGAACTCAACCTAAGGGGTCCTTAATGTAAAGCCTACTTTTCTCATAACTACGTGCCACCGTCGGTCCTATGATATGTGCCCATATGGTATTATGTTAGTGGATCCACATATATAAAGCATATACAACAATGGGAAGGCTCTTATACGGTTTATGTTAAAGAACTTACTAAAATGGGAAATTTCCAGTAAGGTAAGGTATAGTCTACCCTGGCAAAGTAGACTACTCTTTTACTCAGTGTAGAGGCAACATTAGGATTCCATGTAATAGTCCGTATGGTCTCATATGTTGGTTACGTTCTTATTTCCACATATATAAGTTAGGATTATGAAAGGATTTTGATGATTCTTATTCTCATGGTTTTGAACTTGTATAGCTCATGCATATTGTGTCCCCATCCTATTGATTATGCTATTATCACGACCCAAGCCTAGGGCCTAGATGTGTCACGGCGAATGGGAGACCCAAGGGCATCCCAAACTAGCCACTTACATATCATTATACCATACTTGGTTGTGGAAGCTTAAATCAAAGAATAACAAGTAGCAAATAAATTCAAAAGGAAATGGGACTTTGTCGCAAGCTATGGGGATTCATAGGGAAGAGCATCTACATTAGTCACATAGAAAGTAATGTCTAAGGGGAAGGAAAGTAGGACTCATGCTATGGGGGTATTTTTAGGACTTGGGACTTCCATTTCATCAACAACATACAATGAGAATATAAGGGGTTAAAGGGACTATGGGAAGTCTCGCATAGACTTTAATGATATAATAGGAGTCTAGCTCATTACATATTAGTCATATCCAACAACACCTCTATCATGATTGGAATGGGGGCTAAGACGTGCTTCTGATCCCACCCTAAATTAGAAAATATCCATAAATACATAAGAATTAATTTAAGAATGAAAGGAAAATGAATGTTTTCCCCGTAATAGAGGACTCACAAAAGAAGTCTTCATGTAATCCGGCTAGCCACATGGAGGAGGATGAATAGGCTCTAGTCCTTACATAGTAAGATCATGTAGGCAAAAGAGTATGCGTTAGTACTTGGAATATACTAAGTATGTGGGGTGCAATACAAACAAGTAAACTTAGTATAACATTACAAAATGCATAATCCTAACCAATAGATAGTGGATCAATATGACTGCATGAATGGTGCTTAAGTCAAAACATGCATACAGACAACAAAACTTGCATAGCATACAAATATATATGGGAGGAGACTGTAACCAACATATAAGATCAAGCGAGTTACTACTTGAAATTTCTATGCATGACCCCTCACCGGAAAGGAGGTGGTCTACTTGCCAAAGTAAATAAAACTTAACCCCACATAGTGGGTAAGTTGACCTAGATTGATCCACTAGTAAAATCTCTTTAAGGGAGCAATACATAAACCTATGGTGGCACATAGATAAGAAATCAATACTTTGTCTAAGGACCCCTTAGGTTGAGCCCCCACCTTAAGCCTCCTTCGGTGCTATGTCTATCCCCACGGAATACTTAACATAATCATAAACATCATTATATCTTGAAAGACTTGTAAAATCGTGATAACATGGCATGAGTAGCTCATTCACATAAATTGACCCCTACAAGTGAGAATATACCTTACACTAGAGGGTAAAAACATTCAAAAACTTGACCACATCTAATGGCACAACTTTACACAAAAGGGTGGAATAGTCGTAAATGAGACATCTTCTTATGGACATTGATGAGTACATGAGGGTATAACACTTATCATACTTGACCCCTTCATGTAGAAAATATCCATACTCAAGAGGGTTAAATAACATAAGGACTCAACATTTTCTTGTAAATCAAAGGAACTTTTCATGAGTTCAAAACATGCTTTGGAGTCCACATAATTATCATCTCATACATGTTTTGTAAATCATATCCAACAACACCTCTATCATGATTGGAACGGGGGCCAAGACATGCTTTTGGGCTCATCGTCAATTAGAAAATATCCATAAATACATAAGACTTAATTTAAGCATGAAAGGAAAATGGATGTTGTCCCCGTAATAGAGAACTCACCAAAGAAGTCTTCAAGACAACTGGCTATCCACGGGAGGAGGATGAATAGGAGCTCCGGTCCCTATATTGTTAGATCATGTAGGAAAAAGAGTATGTGTTGGTACTAGGAATGTACTACGTATGCGGGGTGTAATTCAAGCAAGAAAACGTTATATAACATTACAAAATGCATAATCCTAACCAATAGATAGTGGATCAATATGGCATGCATGAATAGTGCTTAAGTCAAAACAAGCATAGAGAAAATCAAACTTGCATAGCATACATACATATGTGGGAGGAAACCGTAACCGACATATAAGACCAAGCGAGCTACTACTTGGAATTTCTATGCATGACCCCCCAACAGAAAAGAGGTGGTGTCCTTGTCAAGGTAAACTAAATAAGGCCTAGATGTGACAAGGCAAAAGAGAACCTGAGAGCCCTCGATCAAGCCATCTTACCATCATCACACACATCATCAGTTCGAAAGCGCATAACATAATATTCAACAAGTAAGTCTAAGGGATTCGAGGGCTTTGGACTCAAGCTATAAAGATGTTGTCGGGGACGGGATGAGCATGAATCACATAGCACATAGAAATTATGTTATAAGGGATGAGTAAGTATGACTCAAGCTATGAGGGCAAGACGGGATAGGGACTTTCCACATAAGCACATTCCCAACCAACATATCATGATAGTATAAGTGGAAGCATAATCAAACATAAGTAACAATGGCAAAACATGAATGTCATAACATCTCAACAAGCACATAGTATGGCGTACAATAGAATTCGATACATGTCTAACAATGCCTCTACAAGAGAAGACAAGGGCCTCGACATAACCCGGGCTCACTATCAAGTTATAAGATAAGTAAAATAAAATACAACCATATGATAGAGGGAAGGTGGTATTGCTCTTGGAGCATAGGGCTCACCACAATCAACAAGAATAAGGATCTCGCTAGACGTCCAACGGTGGATGAGTATCATCTTCGGTCCCTACGTGGTTAGAACAAGTAGACAAGACTAAAGGTTAGCACATAAAAATACACTAAGTATGCGGGCATGCAATGCATATGATCCTGGACCTACTAAACAAGCTATATGACAAGGGCACATATATGTATAGTAAGAATATATATATAAGTAAGGGAACAATATAGTAACAATATGCCATGAAGTGCCATGATGCATGAATGCAACCTACATATCATACCGAGGATGTGACCTCAACCGACAATAGAGGGAACCCGAGTGAGCTACTACATGGATTCGAACTACTTGCCAGGTAGATCCCAGGTCAACCCTTAAAAAGGGTATACAATTCAATCATATCTAGAGAGATAACCCATGTTGGCACATGGTTTGACGAAAAGAAGTATGGACCCTTGGAGATAGTCCATCTCAACTCCAATCCCTAGTTGCTAAGTCTTATCCCACGGGAGTACATATACAAGATTTCAAAATGGAGATTTCTAGCTTTCAATTCCAAGAACAATACAAGATGGTTACAGGCCCAAAATTCACGTTTCAAAACCTTTCAAGTCCGAACAAGAATTTCCGAGAATAATTCCATAGACCGATGCAAATGAGTAGATCATTCTAACAAAACAGAGTGGTGCAAAACACCCAGAGTTCTTAAAAGCCATATCAAGACAAGGTGTGATCACATTCTAGTCAATTTCCATGTCTTGCTAAAATCAAGCCCAAATCATATCAAGATTTCATCATTTCAAACATTCCATGTAATGCATATATCATGAATGATGAGATTAATGCATGGGAAATAGAGAGCTAAATCTTAATTCAACAATACCAATGAAATTCAATTGAAATCCATAAGGAAATCACAATTTAAAACTTAGTTTGAGTTACCCGTGCCTAAACAGCTTTCAAAGGGATCATGCATATTCCAACCTTCAAGATTTCAATACAAAATATGGTAATTAAATTTAAATAGACTCAAACTCAACATTGGAACTCAACCCACAACTCAATTGAAACAAATCATCCATCAATTAAAGCACCCATTTACAAGAAAGCTAAAATTCATAAAAATTAAAGAAAAGGATTTTGGGTCTTCATGGTTGAAAGGAGTCGAGCTCATTATATATTAGTCATATCCAACAACACCTCTATCATGATTGGAACAGGGGCCAAGACATGCTTTTGGGCTCACCCTCAATTAGAATAGTTCCATAAATACATAAGACATAATTTAAGCATGAAAGAAAAAGAGATGTTATCCCCGTAATAGAGAACTCACCAAAGAACTCTTCATGTTATTCGGATAGCCACGTAGATGAGGATGAATAGGAGCTCTAGTACTTACATGGTGAGATCATGTAGGTAAAAGAGTATGTGTTAGTACTAGGAATGTACTAAGTATGTGAGGTGCAATGCAAGAAAGAAAATGTAATATAACATTACAAAATGCATAATCCTAACCAATAGATAGTGGATTAATATGGCATGCATGAGTAGTGCTTAAGTAAAAACAAGCATAGAGACAATAAAACTTGCGTAACATACATACATATGTGGGAGGAGACCGTAACCGACATATAAGACCAAGTGAGCTACTACTTGAAATTTCTATGCATGGCCCCCTAACAGAAAAGAGGTGGTCTACTTGCCAAGGTAAACCAAACTTAACCCCACATAGTGGGTAACTTGACCTAGATGGATCCACTAGTAAAATCCCTTTAAGGGAGCATAACATAAACCTATGATAGCACATAGTTAAGAGACCAAGACTTTGTATAAGGATCCCTTAGGTCAAGCCCCCTCCTCAAGCCTCCTTTGGTGCTAAGTCGAATACCACGGAATACTAAACATAATCATAAACATCATTATTGCTTGAAAGACTTGTAAAATTGTGATAACATAACATGAGTGGCCCTTCAAATTATCTTTCCAACACATCTATTTTTCACCTTATTTTGAGTTCAGAGAAAAGAGTTATTACCATTTTACTGAAGCATGTCTTGGCTGTTGAAATGAGCAACGATAAGTTTGAACCGAATATATTCGGTGCTCCGCCGAATTGGTCGCCGAATCACTTCAAAAAGTCTCAAAAACTATCAAAGAGGTGGTCTGAAGGTCCCATTCGGTAAACCGCCAAATGGTTCAATGATGGGACCCATATACCGCTGATTTTATTGCCGAGACACTTCAAAACATTATTTTTTCACCTTTTGATGATATTTATACATTCCAAAGAAGGGTTTTAAATCATTATACTCTTCTACACTCTTGTAAGCCATTTTAGCAGTAACTCTCTAAAAAATCATCCCCAAAATGATCTATACAATCGCAACATTTTCAAGGATTGTTGTTGGAATTCAAGAACCCAAGTGAAGTCCTCCAAATCTCATCAAGCTTCCTCCATCTATTTCAGGAATTTGAGGTATGTGGGTTTCATTCATGGGTATTCTTCCACCCATTAAGTTCAATCCTTCTTATTAATCAAATTTCATGATTTTAAGATTGATTACTTTATGGGTAACCTTTATTATGCATTATAAACATGATTTAAGTTTGAATTCTTCAAGTATTGATTGATTAAGCATGAATATCTTTTGAAGGCTTATTCCATTAGTTTATTTATATCTATTGAAGCTTTTCATGATGTCAACTATGTAAACTTTGAAAGATTATGAATTTTCAAGATGGATTTTTTTCACGACCCGTATAGGTGCCTAGATGTTACATGGCGAAGGAGAACCCGAAAGTCCTCGATCAAGCCATCATAGCATCATTACACACATCATCAGTTCAGAAGCGC
>JBCEWC010018899.1:0-11713 GCA_038996855.1 Solanum aculeatissimum
TGTTATCTAAATAAAAATTAATGTTGGGTTTACTATTATCTTATATTTATGACATATATTATTTGCTACAGGGGTACAATATTTTATTTTAATTGATAAAATGAAATTAAGAAAACAATTATTTTCTTACATTTTTATTAGTTAATGTGATTTAAGAAAAAACAAAATAACAAAAGAATTCTTTAAAAATAATATTTTAATTAGTAATAAAATATGTTTAAAAAGTATAAATATATATATACATTCATTTAAAGAAGGGCATTTCTGACCCATTTGATAACAATAAGGGCATTTTGGACCAAAGTATCATTGACAAGGGCATTTTTGAATCAAAGTATAAATCAAGGGCATTTTTGACCTTTTTCCATTAGTATCAGGGTATTTTTGACCTATTTCTAATAGTACAAGGGCATAAATGATCCAAAGTATAAACGGAGGACATTTTTACTCCTTTCTGATAGTACAAGGACGTTTTTGACCCTTTTCCCTCAAAAAAATAATAAATGAGAGAAATTGAAACTTCTCATGATGAATGTATTCTTATATTTTTTTTATTATGTTAGGAAAATTAGCGGAGCAAGAACAACGGGGTATGTACCTTTTCATTAATCCGCAGTTGTTCTTGTTGCCACCAATGAAATTTTGCCCCAGATCTACTTTTGTTTTCACAAGGAATACAGATTGTTATCCACAAACTAAATGACTTGTGTAGATTGATGAATGTTGGATCAAAAATCTTGTTTTTGGTTTTTCTCAATTTTCTTTTTCACAAATATGTAACTTTTCAAAAAAAAAAATGATAACTCCTCTTTCCCACTCTCTTCAAGAGATCACATCTCCTCCTTGAAATAGGGGAGTGGTTGAATAGTTAAAAAATTATTCCCTCTCTCCTTTTTAAAAAAGGAGTTGGACAGTAACTGTCCAATCTCATCCTAAAGGATAAAGTTGAACAGTTATTATTTAACTGTATCACCTTTAATCTTAAAACTAGATATATTCACAACTCAAGGGTCGGGTAAGATTGGATCGGGTCAGTTCACATGGGCGATCCATGATCCCAAAAATGTTACATCTCCTACTTCGCACATGGTGGACAAGACCTGAGTCAATATCACATCAACTAAATACACAATTCAACGACAAATAGTTCGTGCGATCTGTGAGCATAAAGTCTTGCCTTCAAGGTGTTATAAGCCTTATATAGGAATTCAATAACATACGAAAAAAATCCACTATTAATATGAGGATACCAATACTCACAATACCCCCAAACTTTAACTACTCCAGTAGTTATTCATCTGATCCCTCATCCTCTTTAAGAGGTGAACTCGAGTTCATATTTAATTTCAATTTTAATAGTCTTTCCTTTCAACTGGAATCTATCCGTTATGAATCAACTGCTTTCCTAGACATGCATCGCATTGCCGAATCATACATGACTATTAGTAACATGATAAAGTAGCAACATTTATTAAAATTTCAAGAAACAGTAAAAGGTCAAAGGGTATGATAATGAAAAATTCAACTTTGACTTTTTAGGGTTTCACACAATGAAAAAGCAGGGATCATTCTTTCATTACCCCTTGATTGCATAACACACATGGTATGAAACATGTGTTATGATATTCTCACCTTATGCAGACACACGCGTCTCACTCTAATACGTACAGACTTTGGTCTAGACACTTTTCAATCCCTAACTCGAGTTTCTCTCTACAATTATCCTCGAACTCATTTTATCAGAGAGGCTCTTGTCTGGTTTCTAAAACAAGTCATAATATGACAATGATAATTATCTCTTCATGTTCCTCGATGTAAGAGCTGATTACTCGTGTGAGAGAGCCAATCTCGCGACTTATATGACACATTTTATTTCTAAAACATTACCACATGTATTTAAGATATAAATTCAATAATATTATACTGATGAGAATGTTATAAAGATAAAGTTATTTTACAATACAAATCATATCCTACACAAGCCTAGAGACTTAACATGTTTTTCAAACAAGTCTCTAGATATCACATCTGTAAAGGGATCAACTATCATTTCACAAGTAGAAATGTATTGTAAATTCACTTCTCCACTTGCTACTATGTCTCTCACAAAATTATACTTGATATCTATGTGTAGTTTTTTTTGTGATACTTAGGATCCTTTGTATATGTGATAGTCACCTAACTATCACAATATAAAGTCATGGGGCCCTTTGGATTCTTTGCAATATTCAAATGTTCAAAGAATCTCTTTAAATAAATATCTTTTTTACTGCATACACACAAGCCACGAAATGTTAGGTTATTTTTATAACATCCCTCATGTTCATGGACTTGAAAAAATAAAAGTTAAAGAAATTGTGAACTGACTTGGTCACACAGGCCAGTCTACAACTCGTAGATGGGACTACGGGTTGTAGGTGGGTTCGTGGACTTGAGTCTAGTAAAATAAAAAATTTGAGAGTTTCTAGAAGTGGTTCCATGATTAGTAGGGCGGGTCGTCAAAGGATCCACCCATGGATTGCACCGTACAAGTGACCCCTGAAGAATGAAATTTTTTAGAGTCTGGAAGGAAGTCTACGAAGGGTTACATGACCCGTAAAATAGAGTATGGTCCGTCAAAAGAGTTTCATGGTTTCAAGTTACAAATTCAAGTATCTTAACTCTTGGTGGCACAAGTTCTACGAGCCAAGGCACAATTCGTTCATTGAACTATGACTAGTGGGCAAGGTCTCATGGTTGGCTCCGACAATTTTTAATGAAGGGTGTTTTTGATATTTCCTATTCGTTTAAGTCCTAAACTACGTCATTTTGACCCTCCTAAAAAACATATCTAACCTAACCTCTATGAATTCTATTCTTGACTTATTCCAATTCAGTCATCCTCGTAATTCTCTCAAAGGTTTTCCTAATATTTCTCTCTCTAGAAGAAGGATTTCATTGAAGTTAGGGTTCCAAGTTTTGCTAAGGATTTCAAGGTTTTTCTACTCCAATTCTTAAGGATTCCACTAAGGTATGTAGGGCTTCATTCATGGATTAGTTTCAGCCATGAAACCCAATCCAAAATCCTTTTTTTTAATCAAGGTTTCATGATATTTCTTATGAGCTTTTATGCTATGATTTCAATTGCATGAATTATAAATCCTACATGATGATTATATCTATCTATCCATGAATTATGAAGATTTATATTATTTCTATTATTTTTCAAGTAAAAGTATATGATTTCAAGTATGTATGATTAGGGCTTGATGAATTGATGTGGGTTCCTTTACTAATAATTTAAATTGATTTTAATTGCATGTTTTCTCTATGAATTTCATTAAATTGCATGATTTTGACACAATTGTTCAAGAACCCACACTTAGCCCTAGTCTCTTATGATAAAGCTATGGTTTTCTATGGACATGAGCTTAAGTAAAAAAAACATATTTTAATGACAATGGTGATGATGTTATGATAACGATGATGATGTTATAATGATAATAATGCTATGATAAAGAGGGCGATTAAGACCCCTATGCTTATGATGATGTGTTAATGTGGGATTGGCTAGCCACACTATATGAAAGGTTAAGTAGATGGACTATTCCTATAACATGGGATATTTTCATGAAAAGTTATGATGACTATTTTACAAGATACGAAAGCATGATTTTTATGAATAATGAATTATGTTGAAAACTATGTATATGCATGTTTTATGTATTCCATGGGGTATGAATTAGCACCGAGAGGATTTTGGTAGATTCCATAGTCCCATAATTATGTGCCACCATAGGAATGATATTCATGTTTATATGCCTTAAAGGCATGCTTGTGGATCTATATAGCTTTCAATGGACACTTACCATGCTCGGATAGAGCCTAAAGGGTGAGGTCAAATGATGGGTTCTCACCATGCTAGGATATAGCCCATAGGGTAAGGATCGAGTTTCCTTGGCAAAGTAGACTCCTCTTTGCTTAGTGTAGAGGGAAGATCAAGATTCCATGTAATAGTTTGTGTGCTCTTGTATGTTGGTTATGGTCTTATTCTTAGATATGTATGTTATGATCATGAAGGATTTTGATGATGCTTATTTCCACGGTTCTAAACTTGCATTGCTCATATATATTGTGTCCTTATTCTATTGACTATGATTATGCATATTGATATTATTGTGATGTCCTTTGATTCATGACATACCTACATATTTAATACATTTCATGTACTAATGCATACTTTCTTTGCCTACATGATCTAACCATATCGGGATGGACGACGAGTCAACACTTCCATTACATGGCTAGATTTAGATTCCAAGCTTGAAGAGTTATTGGTGAGTTCTCATGATTTGGGAGAAAGCCTATTTATAATGTTTATTTATGTTGAGACTTTATCACTTTCTTTTGATGTATATCTTGAGGTGAGCTAGTAAGCTATGTTCTAGACCCCACCAAGATCTTATGATGTAGAGGCATGAATTAGATATTATAATGGATGTAATTCCCCTAAGGGAAACTATGACATTCTTACTATGATGTATTACACTATCTTATTCTCTTATGCATGCTTATTTTACCTTATGAATTCGTATGATATGAACAAGAGGCTTGGATGAGATGCTTCAGGTGTCATATTCACCGTGTCACGACTAGATCCTAGGTTCGGGTCATGACAAAAGTGGTATCAGAGCACAAGGTCTGAAAGCATCCTAGGGAGTCTAATATGCCATGTCTAGTAGAGTTTATTTCATTAGTGTGAAGCGCGCCACATCTATGAATAGGAGGCTATGAGACATTTAGGAAAACTTCTCTTCTATTTAATCTATGTCGTGCCTTCAAAAATCCTGTATCCTTTGATATTTTCAAAAATAGCTCCACGACATACTCGATTGCCTAGGGGAAGTAATTCTATGAGGACCAAGTTCCCTCAGCTCCTCAAGTCCCTCAAGTGGACCAAGTCTCCAATGATGAGTTTTAGGCGACTATCACTATGTTGGCTCAAGTCGTTGCTTCTCTAAAGACTCCTACTCTAGCTTCGAGGATAAGGGATTTTGCTAGAATGAATTTTCCCAAGTTTCATGGTTCCAAGGTGGATGAGTATCTATAAGAGTTCATTGATGAAGTTTACAAGGTGGTGGAGATTATGGTGGTATCTTCCGAATAGAAATCCGAATTAGCGGCTTACCAACTTAAGGGAGTTTCTCATGTTTGGTTTAATTGATGGAAATCTGAGAGAGTTGAAGAAGGGCATATTGGTTACAAGATGTTTAAAGCCAGTTTCCTTGATCGTTTCTTCCCACTTGAATTAAGGAAAGCCAAAGTGATGGAATTCATGAACTTGAAGCAAGGTAGTACGAGCGTGAGGGAGTATGCCCTCAAGTTTCTAAGCTTTCCAAATATTCTCCTTCCTTGGTGGTCCACTCTAGGGCCTACATGAATAAATTCACATTGGGTATGTCTGATTTGATAAAGATAGAGTGTAAGGCTGTGATGCTCATTAAAGAAATGGATATGTCTAGACTCATGACATATGTCTAACAAGTAGAGAGTGAAAAACTACAAAATATGAGGATAAGAGAGTTCGAGAGGGCTCGATATGATAGTGGATTTTCTTATAGTAAGTCCGATGGTGGCCGTTTTCAATAAGGCCAAGGGTCATCTAAGGGTTCTTCTCAAAGGCTTAATAAAGAAAGGGTGCCTAACCCTAAGGCTCAAGGTGATGCTACTCTTCTTAGGTGTTCCAAGTTTGGCAGGAATCATGTTGGTGAATGCTTGAGATTTAATGTCCCCTAGTTTAGGATCCCTGAGTGTAGAAAAGTTATGTAGAAAATGACTTGAGGTTTTGTTTACGAGGGACACTTACAACCTGTAAGTGAATATACAACCCGTAAGTTATGTTTGTGAATACGAACTTTAGGAAAGGTAAAAAGTTTTCAAGTCTAGGGTAACCCACAAAACAAGTAACGAATCATAAGATATCTTATGGCTCGTAGGTGGTTTCGTGAGTGAGACCCCAGACATGAAGGAAATTTGAAGTCTGCTGAAGGGTGACTCACGAGTTATCAGACGACCTATAGAATGGGATATGACACGTAGCAAGGCTTTATAGCTTTGGGTCCAACAAAGTTGGTTTTCAGGAATTTCTCAAAGGTTTCATCAAACGAGGGGACCTATGGCACGTAAGTTGACCTACGACCCATAATCGGGGTTCCATTTGTCGAATCTAATAGTTTTTAATAAGGGACAATTTTGTCATTTCCATCCTATCTATTCCTAAATTATATCATTTTGGGGACGGGAAAGAGACTTTATATTAGCCTTTAAGCCCTAATTCTCTCATTCAATCTCCAATTCTTCACACTCTGAATTTCCTAAGGCAAGAAGCTCTCAAGAACAAGGCTAGGGTTCCCAAGGTTTGTTCCTCAATCCTACAAGTTTGTTTCTCTCCAGTTCACTCAAGGTATGTGAGTTCATTTATGGGTATCCTTCCACCCATAAAGTCACTTTTCAATTCCTTTACCATTTCTTTAAGTTCCTTTAAGATATTATGCATATTTTGATGATTGCATGATGTTTTAAGTTATTATGATATTCATGATATTTAATGATTATGTTAATGAGTATCTATGCACGTTTGAGCTATTGATGATAACCACATGATGATTTAGTGTTGATGAAGGTTGGGTATTTTCAAAGGTCCTTTAAAGAGAAATTTTCCTATGTTTCATGTATTTTATGATTATTCCATTATAAAAGTTAAGTCCACCTATTTTTCAAGTAAAGCTATGCATGATTTAATATGATGATTAGGGCATTAAATATGAGTTTTAAAGTTAAGTTTATCAAACATATAAACATGTTGATAATTTCCCTAAAGATGTTTAAGAAAGGTCCCCAAGATTAAAGGACAATCCTCACTTGGTGGTTCCTAAGTTGGAGCTACTCTTATGATTTCTACTTATAATTCTAAGTTAAGCTTTAAAGATTTTGTGGGATGACTTAGCACCGAATGTGGCATTGATTTGTGGTTAGGTAAGCGAACCTTAGAAGCAACCCTTTGTCACATTAACTATGTGCCACTATAGGAGCCTTTGTAGGCTAGGCTAGTGGATCTACCTAGGTCATTTATGTTATTATGATGCATGCTAAGTTGACGGAGTTCCACCTAGAAAGTGGTCTCCCTGTGCCAATGTAGGGGTTTATGTTGGATTCTATGTAGTAGCTCACATGGTCTTATATGTTGGTTAAAGTCTATTCCCACAAGTATATGATTCTATAATTTGATTTCATCACTTATGTTTTTTATGCATTTATTCTTATTCATGTTGAGCCATGTCCGTATTTCATGCATGAGTTACATTGATTTTAATTTACTGAGTATATGAGATATTTATGAATGATCGCATTATAATTTTATATATTTCTTTGCATCTCACATACTTAGTACATTCCAAAGTACTAACGCATATTTGCCTACATAATTTAACCATGTTGGGACAAACACTCCTCCATCGGTTTATGGCTAGTTGTTTATGTTCAGGACTAGAATTGTGGTGAGCCCTTAGTTTGGAACTCTACCTATTTTCCACTCTATTCTGTATTTTTGTTTTAGACAATGTATTTGTGTCCCTTTTGAGGCTTTTACTTTCTATGTTATCTATTTATGGATTCCTCTCTACTTGATGGAAACCGATCGTACCGATTCCATCTGTTATGTATTAGTTGGTTTTCTTATGGACAAATAAATGTTATTTATCTTCACTACTTTTTAATGTTGCTTCATTGGAAAAAAACCCATAGCTCTTTTCCCTTATGTTTTCCGCAGAAGTTCCAACTTAATGCCTATGAATGCTTAAGATGCTTAGATGGCTTGGGTGAGGTGGATTTGTGTGCCTCATTTTCCATATGATGACTAGGACCCTAGGTCAGGTCATTACAAACTTGGTATTAGACCACAAGGTTTTAAAATACTCCTCGGATGTCCATGCATACCCCATAGCATAGAGTCTCATTCGAGGTTGTGAAACACGCCAGTATCTTGAGTGAGAGGCTATGAGAAATTTTAGGAACGTCTTCCCTTTTTACTTATTCATGTCACGCCCTAAAGTTGAATAAGGTTTTTCGCTAACTAACGATGGGCTTTTGCTTGTTTCTATATCATGCCGCCATGAAGTGCTCCCCATCAACGAGGCACTCCAAAACAACAAGTCCCTACACTCCAATAGGACGATGGAGTGTCTCATGTGGAGTTTCGAGCCGTATTTACCTTATTGGACCAAGCATTGACCAACCAAGCCAAATGGGAGATAGTCGTCCTCCTTCAAGTGCCTACTCCGGCTACAAGAGTACGTGACTTTGTGCAGATGAGACCGCTAGAATTCCATGGGTAAAATATTGATGAAAACCCTATTAACTTTATCGAGGAGGCTTATCGAGTTATGGCGTTGATGGGCATATCGTTAGAAGAGAAAGCTGAGTTGGTGGCCTACCAACTCAAAGGAGTTGATGAGATTTGGTTTGAGCAATGGGTCAACGAGAGAGGCCAAGGAGCGGGTCCTATCAGTTGGAGGAATTCAAATGTTCCTTTTTGGGTTGGTTCTTTCCCATTGAGCTTAGGGAGGCAAAGGTCCAAGAGTTTATCAACTTGAGGCAAGGGACAATGAACGTAAGGGAGTATGCCCTCAAATTTACTAACCTATCAAAGTATGCTCCCTTTATGGTCACTGATCCAAGGGCTCGAATGAGCAAATTCATTTCCGGTGTCTCTGATTTGGTCTCCAAGGAATGCAAGACGGACAAGTTTTTCAAGAAGATGGACATCTCTCGCCTTATGACATATTCCAAAAAAATTGAAGAGGAGAATTTTTGGGAGAGGGCGAGGGAGTCCAAGAGGTCTCGAGTTGATAGTGGGAACGATCCTCACAAAAGGGGTGGTGGCCAAAAGTTCCAACGTGGACAAAAGAAAAGTGGTCAAGGATCCACCAATGCACCTCCCCTGATGGACAAGGACAAAAGGGTTGCTAAAGCCCCAAAGTCCTACTTGCTCCAAGTGCGAAAGACCCCACAAGGGGAAATGCTTAGCTAGGTCCAATGCTTGCTTCACTTATGGGAAGCCCAACCACTATTACAAGCATTGTAGGAGCGAAGGTACTAAGCCCCAAGGTCAAAGGGGTCAAGCTCAAGGAGCCCAAAGAACGAATTGATTCTATGCATTGCATGATCGCAAAGAGATCGAAGAAGCTCCAGACGTGGTCATCGGTATGTTATGAGTTTTTGATTATGATACATATGTACTCCTAGATCTGGGAGTAAATTTATCTTTTGTACCCCCATTCCTTTCTAATAAGTTTCTTATGTGCCTCAAAGTCCTCCATGAACCCTATGAGGTAAGTAACCCTATAAGAGAGTCCATCATAGCCCGAAGAGTCTATAAAGATTGTCCCGTCTCTATCTTGCATAAAGTGGTTCCATGCAACTTAGTTGAGATTTCCATGGTAGACTTCGATGTAATTCTTGGGATGGATTGGTTGCATGCTTCCTATGCTTCCATTGATTGCAAAACCCGTAGGGTCAAATTTCAATTCCCCAATGAGTCAATTGTTGAATAGGAGGGTAGTAACTCTTCATGTAAGAGTTGACTTATTTCTTTCTTAAAAGCTTGTAAGATGATCTCCAAGGGGTGCATCTACCACTTGGTAAGGGTCAAAAATATCTCCTCCAAAGTTCCTTCTCCTGAGTCAGTCCCTGTTGTGAATGAGTTCCCTGGTGTCTTTCTGGATGAGAGAGATTCATGTCAATTCGGATTAATATTTAGGTATCGATATTCCCTCTTTTTTTTTCTCCTTTCAAACAAATAAAAATGATTGAAGTTTTTCTATTTGGAATCGTGTTAGGTACCGGGTGTTCCTCCCGAAAGTGAATAGACTTTGACATAAATATCTTACTCGATACTCAACCTATCTCAATCCCTCTATAGAATGACTTTTGCAGAATTGAAGTAGCTAAAGAAGTAGTTGACAAATTTATTGGAAAAGGGTTTTATTAGGCCTAGTCGGTCTCCATGGGGTGCTCCGGTGTTATTTATGAGGAAGTAGGATGGGTCACTCAGCATGTATATTGATTATCGGTAACTTAATAAGGTCACCATCAAGAACAAGTATACCCTTCAAAGAATAGATAATGTTTTTGATCAGTTGCAAGGGGCTACACGCTTCTCCAAAGTTGACTTGAGATCTGAGTATCACAAACTGAGGGTGAGGGAAAGTGTCATGATCCGGAAGTAGGACCTAGATGTGACATGGCGAAGGATAATCCAAAAGTCCTCGATCAAGCCATCATAACATCATTACTCACATCATCGGTTTGAAAGCGCAAAAAAGTAAACACATAGCGTATATTTCTAGGGAGAACGAGGCTTTGGACTCAAGCTATGGGGATGTTGCCGAGAGTGGGATGAACATGAATCACAAAGCACATAACAAGTATTTCTAAGGGGCGGGTAAGTAGGACTCAAGCTATGGGGGCATACCAGGTTAGAGGACATTCCACATAAGCACATTACTAACATTTACAAGTTCAATACATGATCATAAGCATAATTGGAACATCATTCCCATAATCAAATCTCAATATCCATAATAGCTCAACAAAATATAATACAACGTGCAATTGTTTAACATGTTCAACATAGCCTCTACATAAGATACAACGGGGCCTCGACATAATTCGGGCTCACCCTTAAGTCATGAAGTAAAGAAAATAAAACAATACAAGAAAGATAGAAAGTGACTATTGCCCTTGAACAAAATGGCTCACCACAAGCAAGTAGCTTTAAGGATTATCACTCATCGTCCAACAGAAGATAGAGGTCGTCACCGGTCCCTACATAGTTAGAACATGTAGACAAAGAGTATGGGTTAACACAATAAAACACTAAGTATGCGGGCATGAAAATGCATATGTACATGAACCTATAAACACCCTAGATGACAAGGGCACATACATAGAAGGAGCATATAAGAAAGAATAGTATATCAATATGCCATGATAACCATGATGCATGAAGTGCCATAATGCTTATAGTATAGAGGGGATGTAACCATAACCGACATCTCAAATCCATGTGAACTACAACATGAATTCGCCCAATGCGACCTCCTATCAGATCAGAGATGGTTACTTACCAAAGGTAACCTACACCACACCTTACGACCCGGTCATTTCGGTGTAATGGCCACCTTCCTTACTACTCGGTCATTTTGGAAGGATTTCCATAACATATCATATCATATCATATCATGTCATACCTTATGGGAACAACACCCATTTCGGTAGCAACCTATGTTGGCACATAATTTGATGGAAAGGAGTATGGACCCTGTGAAGATAGCCCACCCTGACTCTAATCTCTCGATGCTAAGTCCACATCCCACAAGAATACGTATACATATACATGCTTTAAAATGGAACCTTGACACTTGAACATTCAAACCATGCATAATTGGGCTTAAAAGCAAAATTAACTTTCATTACTTTCATGCATACTTAACAAGAGTCAAATACATTTTCATAACCATGCTTCATTGGGCTAAAAGGCCAAGTACACTTTCATGTCAAATTACATGCATAAGAGTAGATCCATACTTACCATATCATATCATATTGGTGTAAACATCCATGGTTGCTCAAAGAGCCATATCATAGACATTATGTGATCACATTCTTGTCATAA
>JBCEWC010018900.1:0-11713 GCA_038996855.1 Solanum aculeatissimum
GTGTGTAATGATGCTATGATGGCTTGATCGAGGGTCTTTGGGTCCTCTTTCGCCATGTCACATCTAAGCCCCCTATCTGGGTTATGATAATTATGTATATTATTATTATTGTACACTAACCTTTTTGGATGCAGGTAATAGTATTCTTCATTATTACATACTTGTTCAATTTCTCTTACCTAGTCAGTTGAACCTACTGGGTGCATTTTGGTGTATTTACTCTTACTTTGTTTCCTCAATATAGATCGAGCATAAGCACCCGCATAGGGTAGTTGGTTCACTCTAGTTGAGCTTTTCTACATCCATTCATATCTTACTGGTGAGGCTCAAACTTCGAGTCGCCATGGATCTTTGGGATTTTCATTGTTGTTCCTTTCAGACTTTGTATTGAATACTGTGAGACAGTTTTGTATTTTATTTTGAGATAGTTGTATTTACTCTTTTGCTCTATTTAGATACTTTTGTACTCATGACTCCAGGTTTTGGGATTATTATGTTATGTTGTGATGGTTTTCTCTTTATTTCATTCTTCTTTAGTCGCGATTCGATTTAGGGTCTGATACATATCATAGTCCTTGGGAAGCTCTAACCACTCCCTTTGCCTTAAGTTGATATCTCTTTGGGTGAACACAAGTTAAAGACTCTTATGATCAGTGAAGACATCTACATAAACCGCATACAAGTAGTAACACCAATTTTCAAAGTAAACACCATGGCCACAAGTTCAAGATCATGAGTGGGGTAGTTCTTCTCATGTACCTTCAATTGTCTTGAGGTATAAGAAATCACCTACCATGTTGAATCAACACACACCTCAACCCAATCCTTGAAGAATCACAATAGACAACAAACCTATCATTTCCCTCCGATAAGGTCAAGATTGGAGCCGAAGTTAGCTGATCCTTCAAGGTTTGTAAACACTTCTCACACTTATCCGTCCATAAAAACCTTGCTTTGTTTTGAGTCAACTTGGCCAATGGGGACGAAAGGGAGGAGAAACCTTCCAAAAACCTTCTATAGTACTTGGCTAGGCCCAAGAAACTCCTTATGTCCATAGGAATCAATGGCCTTATCCAATTTCTCACCTCTTCTATATTTTCAGGATCACCTTTGATACCATCACTTGATACCACATGCCCAAGGAAGCCAACCTCACATAGAAAGAACTCACGCTTGTCATATTTTTCAAAAAGCCTTTGCTCTCCCAAAGTTTGTATTATCACTCTCAAGTTCTCCATATATTCTTCCTCACTCCAGGAGTAGATTACGATATCATCAATAAACACCACTACAAACATTTCAAGGTAGGGCTTTAACACCCTATTAATAAGGTTCATGAATATAGCCGGTGCATTAGTGAGTTCAAAAGACATAACAACGAATTCAAAATGACCATATCTAGTCTGGAAAGTCGTCTTAGGAATATCACTCTTCTCACCCTTAGTTGATAATACCTGGACCTCAAATTGACCTTAGAGAAATGTGTAGCCCCTTTTTACTAGGCAAACAAGTCATCTATTATTGGAAGTGGATATTTATTCTTAATAGTGACCTTGTTGAGTTGTCAGTAGTCTATACACATGTAGAGTGACCCATCCTTCTATCTTAAAAACAAGATCGGAGCACCCCATGGAGCAAACAAATCTTTCAATTTTATCTATAATTCTTTCAACTCCATTGGAGCCATTCTATAAGGAGGAATTAAGATAGGTTTAGTGTGAAGTAAGAGGTCTATGCCATAGTATATTTCCCTTTTGGAAGGAACACCTGGTTACTCATCCAAAAAGACATCGGTAAACTCATTAACCGGGGCAATGTCGCGTGGAGGTAGAAGGGCCACGGGTCATGACCTTTTTTTCCTGGAGAAGAAGCAATAAGGGTATCTGGGGAATAAGCATCGGCTAACTCTGTGCCAGCAGTCACAGTAATACAGAGGATTCAAGCATTATCCAGAATGATTGGGCGCAAAGCGTCTGTAGGTGGCTTTTTAAGTCCTCCATCAAATCCTAGGGATCAACCTTGGATACATGATGGAAACTACCAAGCTAGAGTACGGTAGGGGCAGAGGGAATTTTTGGTAGAGCAGTGATATGCGTAGAGATCGGAAAGAACACCAACGACAAAAGCACTCTACTGGGCCAACACTGACACTAAAAGACAATAGCTAGGGAGCGAATGGGTTTAGATACTGTAATGACCCAAAAATTTCTGAATCTTGCATTATTGGTTCAGGGCTGAGTTAAGGTTTCCTTGGGTAGTTTGTGAGTTTTTCAAGTCTCTCGTGTATGACCATCTTAGAAGAATTTGTATTGGTTAGATTTTTTGCTTGACGTCTTGTGGATGTGCTATCATTAAATGACCATATCTCTTGGTACGAGATGAACGGTATGGGCCACAAACTATTAGATTGAAGCTCTTTAGGTTATCTAAGCAACACACTTGGTTTACTCAATTTGGAGTTCGGATGTGGAAGTTATGGCCTTTACAGTAGGACTGCATGTGTAGGGAAAACATTCAGGAACAGGGAAGGAGGATTTTAGCTAAGGCAGTGGACAATGAGAGGGCCCGCGAACCGCGTGGAGGTGCACAACCAATGAGCCCCATCAGTGGAGTATTCCAGTGAGCAATCCATGCTATAGACCGAGACTCCGAGCCAAGTAAGGCTCCATGGGCCAGCTCACAGTCCGTGTGAAGCCTCACAGATACTGAGCCCATCCCTTGGTGGTCCAGAGAGTTCCCAGGATTTGTGCCGAGGCCCCGAGCTAAGTGAGACTCCACAGACCAGTTCACGGTCCATGTGAAGCCTAACGGTTCGTGAGGCCTGTCCGTGTAGTGGTCCAGAAAGTTACCCAAGAATTTCATCGTTTGATGCTCCAAGTGTTTCTTCGCGGTGGGGTTAACGAGCCGTGAGGCACTACACAGTCCGTGTAGTGTTCTGTTGGTGACTGTTTCCAATTTTTATTTCTCATTTTATTAATGGTTTAATTGTAATTTTAATTAATCTTAGGGCCGTTTTGATCCTTTTAAACTCTCCTAAAATCCCTGATTAAAACCTATTCACCCTATTCCATTCAAATTGTTCCAATTTCTTAAAATTTTCTCTTAAATTCTCTCAACCTCCATTGAAGACCAAGCTTGGAAAAATTGGGGGAAACTAGATTCTTCATCAAACTCTTCTTGCTCTTCTTGAATTACCAAGGTATGTGGGATTGATTCATGGTTTCCCTTCCAACCATGAAGACCCAAAAATCCACTTCTTCAATTTTGATGAGTTTTGATTTTCATTGAAATTGGGTCTTTTAATTTATGAATATTGTGCTCCAATTGAGTTGTGGGTTGTACTTTTAAAGTGATTTTAGGATGATTTAAATCCAATTATCATGTTTTGCATGGAAATTTTGAAGATCTAAATGTGCATGGTTTTCTTGAAGCTTGTTAGGCATGGGAAAATTGAATTGTGATCTTAATTGGAGTTTTCTCATGGATTTTTATTTAAATTTCATTATGAATTATTGAACTTAAATTGAACCTCTAATGCCATGCATTCATCCCATCATTCATGAATTATTCATACATGGAAGCTTGACATTAATGAAGTTCTTGTTGAGGGCTTGGCCTTCTTGGCATGCTTTGACTTGATATTGGTAAGATATGAGAATTGACTAGAATGTGATCACATCTTGTCTTGATATGGCTCTATGAGCATTTTGGGTGTTTTACACCACTCCATTTTGATAGAATGAGCTACTTCTGTGCATAGGTCCATGGAAATGATTCTCGAAAGTTTTGATTTGGATTTTGAAAGGTTTTGGAAATGTGATTTGGGCTTGTAACAAAAATTGCATTGTTTGGACTTGAAAGATTTAAATCTCCATTTTGAAGCTTGTATATGTATATGTATTCCCGTAGGATGAGACTTAGCACCGAGGGATTGGAGTCGGGGAAGACTATCTCCAAGGGTCCATACTCCTTTTTGTCGAACCATGTGCCAACATGGGATCTCTCCCTTGATGGGATGACTTTCTTTGTTACCTCTATTGATAGGGTGCTTGGGATCTACCTAGCAAGTAATCCAATTCCAAGTAGTGGCTCACTTGGTCTCTCTTATTGTCGGTTGAGGTCACATCCTCGCTATGACTATGTAGGTTGCATTCATGCATCATGGTTCCCATGGAATATTGATATGGTAATCTCCCTTGCTTATATATATTTCTTTCTATGTATATGCTCCCTTGCCATTTAACTCACTTGGTAGGTCCATACCCATGTGCATTGCTTGCCCGCATACTTAGTGCATTATATGTGTTAACCCATACTCTTTGTCTACATGATCTAACCATGTAGGGGTCGGAGATGATACTCTTTCACTGTTGGATGTTTAGTGGAGATCTTGGATCAATTGCTAGTGGTGAGACCTATTCTCCAAGGAAAATACCCACCTTCTTCTAGCTTATGTTTCATTATATTTTTATCTATCTTATGACTTGAGGGTAAGCCCAGGTTATGTCGTGGCCCCCGTCTTATCCTATGTAGAGGCATGTGTTGGATATATCAAATTCTATTGTACACCGTATTATATGCCTATTTAATATCCTATGATGCTTTAAGTATTATTGTTAAGGTTATGCTTATGCTATTGTGATGGGTTGGATAAGAACGTGCTATGTGGAAGGTCCCAAGCCCCCTCTATGTCCCCATAGCTTGAGTCCTACTTACCTTTCCTTAGAACGTAATTGGTATATATTATGTGAGTCATGCTCATCCCATTCCTGACAACATCCCTATAGCTTGAGTCTAAAGGTCCGGAATCCCTTAGACTTACGTGTTTACTATTATGTTATGCGCTTTTGAATAAATAATATGTGTGATGACGCTTTGATGGCTTGATCGAGGACTCTTGGGTTCTCTTTCGACATGTCACATTTATCCCCCATCCACGGGTCATGACAAAGATGGTATCAGAGTCCTAGGTTTGTAATAATCCTCGGAGTCCAACATGTCGCATCGATTAGAGTCTTGTTTATCGGTGTGATGCATGTCATACCTATGAATGAGAGGCTATGACGATGTTTTAGAAATTATCTTTATTTGTTGTTCCTTATGTCGTGCCGTGAACTATTTTGTAAGGTTCCCTGAAATGTGGTGTTCTTGTTACACTTTCAGAATATGTCTCCCCGCAAAGCTCCCCTCCCCAGACAGGCTCCGGTCTATGAGCAACAAGCTCCCCGTGAGCCTGTGAAAGAGCAAGTGACTCATGCTGAGTTCCAGAATGTGGTTGCTATGCTGGCCCAGGTGGTGGCTAATCAAGCCCGTCCAACTAATCCCACAAATGGTGGCACTCCAACTTCTAGGGTGAGAGACTTCACCCGGATGAATCCTTCGGAGTTCTTTGGTTTGAAGACTGATAAGGATGCCCAGGAGTTTATTGATGAGCTCACGAAAGTGTTGACGGTTATGGGTGTCAGTTCTGAGGAGAAGGCTGAGTTGGTTGCATATCAATTGAAAGATGTAGCTCAGGTGTGGTATAACCAGTGGTTGGTCGAGAGGGTCACAGATACTAAGGTTGATTGGAAAGAATTCAAGACTATTTTTCTAGACCGTTTCTTCCCTCTTGAACTTCGGGAAGCAAAAATGATTGAATTTAGTAATCTCAAGCAAGACAACATGTCTATGAGGGACTATTCCCTCAAGTTCACCAAGCTCTCGAAGTATGCTCCCTCTATAGTGGCGGATCCTCGCGCAAGGATGCACAAGTTTATTTATGGTGTTTTTGATTTAGTGGTAAAGGAATGTTGAACCACCATGCTCATTTGGGAAATGGACATCTCCAGGCTCATGACTTATGCTGAATAGATTGAGGGAGAGAAACTCAAGGAGAGAAGGGTAAACGACTCCAAAAGGGCCTAGTTTGATGGTGGGTTCTCTAACTCTAGGAGTGGTAGTGGAATTGGTCGTTTCCATTAGGGCCAAGGTTTGAATAAGAAGTTTGGTAACCCAAAAGTGCCTCATCCTAAGGCACAAGTTCGGGGTGGTCCACAACCTCCCCATTATGATCAGTGTGGAGAGAACCATTTGGGTTAATGCAGGAAGGTTTTTAGTACTTGCTTTGGGTGTGGAAGTATGAACCACAAGGTTTTTGGTTGCCCGAGGAATTCAAAGAAAAAGATCAGGTGGCTCCAGGTGGTCAAGGACAGCCATAAGCTCAAGTTGGTGGTGCCCCTAGGAATAATAGGTTTTATGCTCTTCATGCTCGACAGGAAGTGGATGAAGCTTTGAATGTGGTGACTGGTACGTTAAAAGTCTTTGATTTTGATGCTTATGCTTTACTTGATCCCGGTGTAAATTTATCTTTTGTGACCCCTCTGTTGGCCGTTAAATTTGGTTTGAGTCCTGAAACTTTGAGGGAACCTTACTCAGTTTATACTCCTATTGGTGAATCAATTGTTGCCCGTAAGATGTATCGAGGTTTTCCTATTTTGTTTTTGCATTAAATCTTTCTTGGTGACCTGGTAGAGCTTGAGATGTATGATTTCGATGTTATTCTTGGGATGGATTGGTTGCATGCATTGTATGCCTCGGTCGATTATAGGACCAGGCAAGTCAAATTCCAAATTCCTAATGAACCTATTTTGGAATGAAAGGGTAATGACTTCGTGGTTAGAGGTCGGTTTATTTCCTACCTCAAAGCTCAGAGAATGATTATTAAGGGATACATTTACCATATTGTGAGGGTTAGAGATGTGGTGGTTGAGTCACCTTTCCTAGAGTTTATTTCGGTGGTTAATGAGTTTCTTGATGTATTTCTTGAGGACTTACCAGGTATTTCTCCGGATAGAGAGATGGACTTTGGCATAGATCTCCTTCCGGATACTCAACCTATTTCCATTCCTCTTAACCGTATGGCTCCGGCTGAACTAATGGAGTTGAAGGATCAGTTGAAAGACTTGTTAGAGAAGTGTTATATTAGACCAAGTATTTCACCTTGGGGTGCTCCTGTGTTGTTTGTAAGAATGAAGGATGGGTTGCTCCGAATGTACATTGATTATCGACAGTTGAACAAGGTGACCATAAAGAATAAGTATCCATTGCCCAGAATTGATGACTTATTTGACCAACTTCACGGGGCTACACATTTCTCTAAGATAGAGCTTCGTTGGAGATACCATCAGTTGAAGGTGAGGGAATGCGATATTCCTAAGACAGCTTTCCGAACTCGTTATGGGCTCTTTGAATTTGTGGTGATGTCATTTGGTTTGACCAATTCCCCAGCGATGTTTATGGATCTCATGAATCAGGTGTTCAATCCATTTCTTGATAGCTTTATAGTGGTCTTTATCGATGATATTTTGATTTACTCCCGGAGTGAGCGGGAGCACATGGATCACTTGAGGTTGGTGCTTCAAACCTTAATGGAGAAATAGTTATATGCCAAATTTAGCAAGTGCGAGTTCTGGTTAAGGGAAGTTGTTTTTCTTGGTCACGTGGTGTCCGACGATGGTATTAAAGTTAATTCTAAGAAAACTGAAGTCGTAAAGAATTGGCCTAGACCGTTTACTCCTTCTGACATTCGGAGTTTCCTGGGTTTGGCCAGTTATTATCGTAGGTTTGTTGAGGGACTCTTCTATTGCGTCCCTATTGACTAAGTTGACTCAAAACAAGGCTAAGTTTGTGTGGTCGAACGAGTGTGAGAAGAGCTTCCAAACCTTGAAGGATCGACTTACATTGGCTCCCGTTTTGACTTTGCCAAATGGACTAGATGGATTTATGGTATATTGTGATGCTTCACAGATTAGGTTGGGATGTGTGCTCATTCAACTGCGTAAGGTGATAGCTTATGCGTCTCGGCAATTGAAGGTTCATAAGCAAAACTATCCGACCCATGATCTTGAGTTGGCGGCGGTGGTATTTACTTTAAAGATTTGGAGACATTACTTGTATGGAGTTCACATTGATGTTTTCACCAACCATAAGAGTTTTCAATATGTGTTCACCCAAAGGGATCTCAACTTAAGGCAAATTTGGTGGTTGGAACTACTCAAGGACTATGATATGATCGTTCTTTATCATCCGGGCAAGGCAAATGTTGTAGCGGATGCCCTTAGTAGGCTATCTATGGGAAGTGTATCACACGTGGATGTAGAGAAGAAGGAGATGGTGAGAGATGTGCACCATTTGGCTAGGTTGGGTATTAGATTGGCCGACTCGAATGATGGTGGTATTCTTGTTCAAAGTGGGTCCGAAGCTTCTGTTATTGTTGATGTAAAAGCAAAGTAGGATTAAGATCCTTCCTTGGTTGAGTTGAAGAGGTTAGTTGCCGAAAAGAAAATAGAGGTTTTCTCCCAAGGGGGAGATGGTGTACTATGGTATCAAGATCGATTGTGTGTTCCGGATGTCAACGACCTAAGAGAGGTCATCATGAGCGAAGCTCATAATTCCCAATATTCTGTTCATCCGGGATCTACTAAGATGCATTGGGACTTGAGAGAGATATATTGGTGGCATGGTATGAAGAAGGACATAGCCAAGTTTGTGTCTAAATGTCCAAATTGCCAACAAGTGAAGGTTGAACATCAAAGGCCCGGTGGGTTGACCCAAGATATTGAAATTCCTACTTGAAGTGGGAGGATGTGAATATGGATTTCGTGGTTGGGTTACCCTGTACTCATAAGTAGTTTGATTCTATTTGGGTTGTGGTGGATCGAATGACCAAGTCGGCTCACTTCTTACTGGTCAAAGCTACTTATAGTGTCGAGGATTATGCTAAATTGTATATTCAAGAGTTGGTAATATTGCATGGTATATCGAGGTCTATCATATCAGATCATGGTACCCAATTCACTTCTCACTTTTGGAGATCATTTCAAAAGGGGCTTGGCACTAGAATTAAATTAAGCATCGCATTTCATCCTCTAACTGATGGGCAAGCTGAGAGGGCGATTCAAACTTTGGAGGATATGTTAAGGGCTTGTGCATTGGAGTTCAAAGTGAATTGGGATGATCATCTACCTGTCATTGAGTTTGCCTACACCAATAGTTTCCATGTTAGCATTGGCTTGTCTTCATTTGAAGCTTTGTATGGTAGGAGGTGTAGGTCCCTGGTGGGATGGTTTGAGTTAGGTGAGATGGCATTGTTAGGCCCGGAAAAGGTTGTTGAAGCTATAGAGAAGGTGAAGTTGATTAGGGAGAGGTTAAGGATGGCTCAAAGTCGCCAAAAGTCCTATTCTGATGTTAGGAGTAGAGACCTCGAATTTCATGTGGACGATTGGGTTTATGTGAAGGTATAACCCATGAAAGGCATTATAGGTTTTGGCAAAAAGGGCAAGTTGTGTTCTCGATATGTCGGACCATATGATATTGTTGAACGGGTTGGTAATGTGGCTTATAGATTAGAGTTTCCCTTGGATATGAGCTCTATTCATTCGGTATTCCATGTTTCGATATTGAGGAAGTTGGTTGGTGACCCTAAGACAATTGTGCCTTTGGAAGGCATCACGGTTGAGAAACACTTGACTTATGAAGAAGTACCGATCAAGATCTTGGATAGGCAAGTCAAATGGCTTCGCAACAAGGAGGTAGCTTCGGTTAAAGTGCTTTGGAGAAATCAATATGTGGAGAGTGCTACATGGGAAGCGGAGTCGGACATGATAAAGCGATACCCCCATCTTTTCCAATCAACTCAAGCCTAAGGTACTAGGTTCTATCTCTCTTTCCAAATGGTCCTAATTCTTTGTTTTCTTGAGTTCATGACATTACATGCATACGTGTGCACGAAAATGATTTGGATAAAATTTTGACATGAGTTTTAAATTGCTTTTGAAATGATGATTTATGCATTATGTTTTGTGTCGGAATGGTTCTTGTCCTTCAAGCCTTATTCTAGCCCATTCGAGGACCAATGTTCCTAAGGGGGAGATGATGTAACGACCCAAAAATTTTCAAATCTTGCGTTACTGGTTGAGGGCTGAGTTGATATTGCCTTGGGTAGTTTGTGAGGTGCCCGAGTCTCTCGTGTATGACCGTCTTAGAAGAATTTGTATTGGTTAGATTTTTTGCTTGATGTCTTGTGGATGTGCTGACTTTAAATGGTCATATCTCTTGGTACGAGATGAACAGTGTGGGCCACGACCTATCAGATTTAAGATTTTAGGGTTATCTTCGCAACACACTTGGTTTTACTCAATTCAGAGTTTGGATGTGGAAGTTATGGCCTTCACAGTAGTACTGCCTGTGCAGGGAAAACATTTGGGAACAAGGAAGGAGGATTTTGGCTAAGGCAGTGGACCACGAGAGGGCCCACGGACCACGTGGAGGTTCACGACCTGTGAGCCCGGTCCGTGGAGTGTTCCAGTGAGCAGTCCAGGCCATGGATAGAGACTCCGAGCCAAGTAGGGCTACACAGGCCAGCTCACGGTCCGTGTGAAGCCTCACGGCTCGTGAGCCTGTCCGTATGGTGGTCCAGAGAGTTCCTAGGATTTCTGTCGAGGCCCGGAGCCATGTGAGACTCTACAGATCAATTCACGATCTGTGTGAAGCCTCACAGCACGTTAGTCCTGTCCGTGTAGTGGTCCAGAAAGTTTCCCAGAGATTTCATCGTTTGATGCTCTAAGTGTTTCTTCATGGTAGGGTTCACGGTCCAAGTGTTTCTTCAGGCGACTGTTTCCAGTTTTTATTCCTCATTTCATTAATGGTTTAATTGTAATTTAATTAATCCTAGGGCTGTTTTGATCCTTTTAAACTCACCTAAAATCCCTGATTAAACCTTATTCACCCTATTCCATTCAAATTGTTCCAATTTCTTCAAATTTTCTCTCAAATTCTCTCAACCTCCATTGAAGACCAAGCTTGAAAAATTGGGGGAAACTAGATTCTTCATCAAACTCTTCTGGCTCTTCTTGAATTACCAAGGTATGTGGGATTGATTCATGGTTACCCTTCAAACCATGAAGACCCAAAAATCCTCTTCTTCAATTTTGATGAGTTTTGATTTCCATTGAAATTGGGTCTTTTAATTTATGAATATTTTGATCCAATTGAGTTGTGGGATGTACTGTTATGATGATTTTAGGATGATTTAAATCAAATTATCATATTTTGCATGGCAATTTTGAAGCTCTAAATGTGCATAGTTTTCTTGAAGCTTGTTAGGCATGGGAAAATTGAATTGTGATCTAAATTGGAGTGTTCTCATGGATTTTTATTTAAATTTCATAATGCATTATTGAACTTAGATTGAACCTATAATTCCATGCATTTATCCCATCATTCATGACATATGCATACATGGAAGCTTGACATTAATGAAGTTCTTGTTGAGGGCTTGACCTTCTTGGGATGCTTTGACTTGAAATTGGTAAGGTATGGGAATTGACTAGAATGTGATCACATCTTGTCTTGATATGTCTCTATGAGCATTTTGGGTGTTTTACACCACTCCATTTTGATAGAATGATCTACTTCTGTGCATCGGTCCATGGAAATGATTCTCGAAAGTTTTGATTTGGATTTTGAAAGGTTTTGGAAATGTGATTTGGGATTGTAACCAAACTTTCATTGTTTGGACTTGAAATATTTAAATCTCCATTTTGAATCTTGTATATGTATATGTATTCCCGTAGGATGAGACTTAGCACCGAGAAATTGGAGTCGGGGAAGACTATCTCCAAGGGTCCATACTCCTTTTTGTCGAACCATGTGCCAACATGGGATCTCTCCC
>JBCEWC010018901.1:0-11712 GCA_038996855.1 Solanum aculeatissimum
TAATAGCATATAATTTATAAACCAAAAAGAATTTGATTTTGGACTCCTATATGATTTGTAGTAGAGACTTTTATTATGATTAAAAAAAAAGCAATAGAAGATTTTTATAACAAAAAGAAAAGGGTTAAGCAGTAAAAGTGTTATGACCAAAAAAAAAGAATTTGAAAAATTTTCAAAAAAAAATCTACGATAGTTTTTTTTAGTAAAAGAAAAACCAATGTTTTGTTACCTTTTTGAAATACAAATGTACCAAAGACGATTTTTGACCTCTCCTTTACAATCTGAAAACGACTAAAACCCCCAATTTTACAAACCTGTCCATAGACAACTTTGACCATTATTTTATAAATTTATATTAATATCATTAAAACTACTGTATAATAATTATAAAAAATAGTGAAAAGATCTTTTTGTCTAAAACAAAATATATATATATATATGCTGTTTGCGTTATTTTATTTATATATTGTTTGCGGCTATCAAATTAAATGGCATCGAGACCTTAAAGTTAGTCTTAGGTGAGAAATTGACAGAAGTAGGAGGCTGCCAAAAATACGAAATTAATGAAGTTGCTTAAATATTTTTTGATAGGGTGTGTTTGGTAGGCAAATATTTTTTTAATTTTTCTTTTTTAATTTCTTTATATTTGGTTGTCTTAAATATTTCAAAAAATATTTTTCGAATCAACTTATTTTCTAAAATTTAAACAAATGACTTACCTCTAAAAAATTAAAGAATATTTTTCAAAATTCTCCCCCAACCTCAAATTATATATATATATATTTTTTCTTATCCCACCTCACACCCCCACTCTTCCCCTCTAAAAAATAAATAAATTAAAATTATACCTCAAACCAGAACCCCCCCCAACTTCTTCCCATCAAAAAATAAAAATTTTAAACATTGATTGTTTGAAAATACTTTTAAGTTTTAAAAAAATCAATTTTTCCCAGCCCCTCCCTACCCCTGAATACCCTTACCATCATCACTACTACCACCCCCCATACACACAAAAAAGAAAATAAAAATTTATTTTTGAAAAATACTTTAAATCTTAAAAAATCATTATTTTAACCCAACCCTACTCCGAATTGAAAGTTAGGCCTCGAATCAGATATGATTGGGTTCTGATTCAAAAGTCGGGGTCGAGCATCGATTTGAAAGTCAAATCTTGAATCAAAAATCGAGTTGGGTCTTGATTAGCAAGTTAGATCCTGCATTGGGGATCAAGTGTCAGGGTTCGGGTCTTGATTTGGAAGTCGATCGATTCGAGATTCAGGGTCGAACCCTGAATTGATCAATCATATTCAGCTTTAAGAGTCGAGATTAGGTCCTAGATTGGATCTCGGGTTGGATTTAGGATCAATCATTGAGGTCGTGTTACGATTTGAGTGTTGAGGTTAGAGTCGGTTCATAGTTTGAATGTCAGATCTCAAATTAAAAGTCAAGATTAGGTTCTAAGTTACATGTCGATGATGGGGTTGGATGCTAATTTGAATGTCAGGTCGATCTCAAGCGAGAGTCGGGGGCCATGTCTCGGGGTTGGATTCCAGATCGACCTTTGGGGTTTTGTCTCGATTTGGATAACAGTGTTAGGGTCGGGTCCCAACTTAGGTCTCAAAGTGAGAGTTAAAGTTAGATCTTGAATTGAGTGTCGGGATCTTGATTAGGTCCTAGTTTGAATGTT
The DNA here is from genome assembly GCA_038996855.1 of Solanum aculeatissimum. Classification (NCBI taxonomy): domain Eukaryota; kingdom Viridiplantae; phylum Streptophyta; class Magnoliopsida; order Solanales; family Solanaceae; genus Solanum; species Solanum aculeatissimum. The sequence goes on from JBCEWC010018901.1 coordinate 1,688, forward strand.
GGGTTTCGAATCGAGAGTAGAGGTCAACTCTCAAGTTGGTTATTAGAATTGAGTCTCGAATCAGTCATCAAGTTAGATCTTAGATTGATCATTGGGGTCAGATTCTGATTTGGATGTTAGGGTCGAGTTCTGAATTGGTTACTAAGGTTGAGTTTTATATCAAAAACTATTTTTCTAAAAGTTATTTTCTACTATCTAGCCAAAAATAAAAGATTTAAAAAAAATATATTTTTCATTCACCAATCTGTAATGACCTTCCAGGTCATTTTGCTTATGTTGTGTCATTTCTACTATTTAAAACATTTCTATAGTGACCCAAGGTCATTTATTACTTATCGGCACTGATAGCTCAGTTGCCTAGTCGATTGTTTGTATTTTGTTGCAGTTTTTCATGTTTTGGAAGGCGTTATACCTTCAAAATTGATTTCAGTGTAAAGTGTGGGTAAATAGTCGCAGAATGGAATTTTGACAGTTCCATCAGCTCCAAAATGACCAAATTAGGCTAGAAGCATTATCAACTCAAATATTGAGGCTTTAAATGTGAGTTTGTACCGCGTTTAACATTTTAGTCTTTAAAACTAGCCAAAAATTTACTTTGGTCAACATTATTAGAAAATGTACTCGAATGAAAATTTTGACAGTGCAATTAGCTCCAGAATATCGAGTTTAGTCTAGAACGACCTTTCATTCGATTTTTGAGGCTTCCGAACTCATTCTGAGCCCCTCGGTGATATGGCTAAAAATGATCATGGGAGTGGAATCCACATTCAGTTGTAACAACCTCATATTAAAATTTCAACTGTCATTGAGTTTGAAATGTCAAATTTGGTAGGTTATCATAGTTTGTTTACACGCACGGGGTTTCGAATGAATTCCGAGTACCCCATCATAAATTTCAGAGTTATGAGATATCAACTTTTCAGTTGATATCTGGTGCACGTAGATATGTACTCCATGATCACAGTCCCTTGGGTCGCATTTGTGGAGATCTGCCACATTGCCCTTCGTGATCGTGAGGCCCCATCTGCATTCACAAAGGGTCTGGGTGACTGACCTTCACCTTCACGGAGGACCTTCCGCATTTGAAAGGTGTATAGAGTTGTACTCTAAGATCGCAGGGTACTATTCACTGTGATCATGGAGGTCACTTGGGTGACCTATATATTTTTAATTCTTGCTCGCAATCAACATTTAGAACCACTTCAAAGGGCGATAACTTCATCATTTTCAGTTCAAATTAGGCGATTCTAAGGTCTATCTTGTGTGGAATTTTGTGAGAAACGCGTGGGAAAGTTTGGGAATTGGATTGGGACGTTTGATTGAGGTAAAATCTTGATTTTAGCTGCTGCATTTTGGTATTTCAGATTGGAATTCTTTTAGTGATTTTGGAGTTGTGATAACTTGAACATTCAGAGCCCATTTTCAGTTATTTTTTAATTAAATTATGAGTTTTTTGCAAGAAACATCGTGATGTACTGAGTTTCAGCTTTAGGGGCTCCATTTGTGGTATATTTCTGTATTTAGTTATTGTCATAATTAACTTCTTTGTCTTAAATTGTGATTTTCTTGATTGTTGCTCGTGAGGTGTTTTTGAATCTCAAATTGTGTCCCATTTTGGGACATGAGTCAGGAAATTGATTAGGACCCAAACTTGGGGGCAATTCTAGAATTTGTGGCGTGAGTCTCACATTTTCTAGTTTTAGGCTCCAAAATTGGGTCATCTCTATTTCTTGCGAATTTAGTGTCTAAATAACTGAAATGATGTTGTGAATCTATTTTTGACAGTGTGATAGCGTTCAAAGGCCATTCGAAAATGAAAAACACTGACAGAGTGAGTTGGAGCGTGTGTTATCGATCTACGTGCAGACTACAATTTTTCTTTCTTTATATTGAGCTAGTTTATGTGAAATCATGTTAAATTAGTTGGAGTTTTTGTAGGGTAGCTTATTACATGCCTTAAGTGTTAGAAACCATGATTTAAGTCTTTATCGGTATTTCTGGGTAACTTAAGCATATGAACTTCTTGTTAGTTGTTAGAATTGTTAGTGGTATCTTTTTTCTATGTGGTGGTGTTGTAAAGCATGTTGGCCTTAACATAGGATGACAGAAACATGCTTCAGATGCCTTGACGTTGTTTCAATCGACTTAGATCCCTATAGAATGGCATAGAATACTCGGATCTTGTAGTTGAGCCTTAGATAGGCAATAACTTGCTCGAAAAACATTCTATCATCCATAATTCCCCAAATTTAGCAATTGGATTCCATTTTCAAATTTGGTTCTGATTTTGATTGATGACTCAGTGGTTCCGTTCGCTCAGTTTGTTGAGAACCTCAATCCCGGTGGCTTCCAACTTGCAAACTGAAGAAAGGAAAGTTCAACACCTTCGGTTAGTCTTAAGTGAGATTCCAGGTATTGAGTAATCTTGACCTCGACCCTCTTATATTTTTGGGAGAGCATTCCAGGTATTGGGTAATCTCGACCTCATCCCTTTTATATTTTCGGGCAAGTATTCAAGGTATTGGGTAATCTCGACCTCGATCCTCTTATATTTTCGGCGAGCATTCCAGGTATTGGGTAATCTTGACCTCGCCCTTTCTATACTCCCTAGGCGAGCATTTCGAGTATCGAATAGTCCTAACCTCGATCTCCTTATTAAATCAGGTGAGCATTCCGGGTATTGGATAGTTTCGGTCTCGATCTTCCTTATTAATTGCGCGAGCATCTGTAGAAGTAGCCTCGTCCTCGATACCCAAGTCATACATGATCTTTCCACTCTTAGGCCTTTTCGATTCAAAGTTGGTTTTGGTTCCTCGGATTACAGTATGACAAACTCCGTACTTTCTTAGTTTTTGTTGAGTCGAGGAAATACAACTTTTACGATGCTTAATACATAGAATTATTGTGAGTTCTTAAGCGCATTTGTTAGTTTAATATGTGTTTTATGTTCATTTTGCAGGAAAATGAGAGTTTTATGAATATATGGACGTTGGACTGATTTGAAGTGATTTGGAGCTAGAATTGAAGTGAACATAAAAGGGAGTCGCTTGTAGACGAGCGTGGACATACCATGACAATTATTTGATAGAAGTGTGAGGCTGGAAATTAGCAACAAAGGTTAAAACAAAAACGTCACAAACCATCTCAGAGAAATGATCAAGATGCATTGATATTGTTGCGCATGGAGTGTATGCTGCCCATGATCAGTTACATGAAAATATGATGGGGTGAAGATGGTACTAAGGCAGTAACAAGAGACTCCAGGAGTTTCTGGGACAAGATGGAACCAAAAAGGGCAAAGGAACACACCGCGGGCATGTTCACGACTCATGGTGATGTTTACTGGTCATGAATCTGTCTCATCCAGGAAAAGGCAACAATTTTGTGACCAAGAGATTTACCACGAGCCATGAAGGTGCTCGTGTATATCACCAAGGCAGTAACAAAGGCCAGACGCAAAGGCAAACATGAAGGCAACCACTATGGGGCATTCACGATCCATGATGAGTTGTACGAGACATGGAAAGTGTCGTCAAGATGAAAGCATCCAGGAACAGGATTAGGCAACCACCACGAGCCACATCATGACCAGTGGCGTACGCAGGATCTTTTCTAAGCAGTGTCACAATTTAAAGGACAAAGATAGTTCAAAAGAAAAATGAAAGAAACTATTGCTTTAGAATAGTGAACTTTATGAAAAAAAATATTTTATTTAAATAATATAAAATTTAGATAAAATTAGTCTACTCTTATATTAGATAATATTATAAAATTTTAAATTAAATTTCTCACGTCTTCACATTTGTTATATTATATTCCAACCAATCATACTCCTTAAACCATTCAGAATTAAAGCGACAAAATTTACTATACATAAATCTCTTAGTAAACTCATGATTTTGAGGTTGGAAGGGATCTTTTTGAAGATATGACCTTCTTATTGCATCATGATCATTTGAATGATATTTTTGAATAGGTAATCTTTCCCCAGGATCAATCGGGATAAATTTAGATCAATTCCTTCATTTCGTCGATATTTTTTTTACTCATTACCTCGTTCTTCCAAGTCAGTTGAAGTTGAAGCTTGAGTTGTTAAACTTGACTTTGTACGTTTCGAATCTTTTTTAGAAAAATATTGCTCCATTAAATTTAGACTAAGATCATATAATCTACACAATTTGTAATTTAGGATCAAATAATAGATGATTGTGGATAATATAATAAATAATTTGTAGTTAATTGGTCATATGCAAATCCAAAAATAAAATACATATATATAAATTCAAATATCAATTTAATGAATCCTAAATTATTTCATTGTAATCGGAAAATAGAAACGAATAAAATTATTATTATGAACAAATAAAAATAAAAAAACCTCAAGCACATAATAAAAAAAATAGAATTAAACAAAAATACTAGCATGGAGATTGGAGACTTGAGATGGTGAATGAGGACGATTGATCAACAATAATTGGTTTTTTGTTTTTGGTGATGAGGGGAATCGAACGCACAACGTGCAACAACCTTCCCTGGCTCCTAACCACCCGAGCTACGCATGCTCCTGTTTAAAGGAGTGTCGTTTTAACTGATTTATACTCAATATATTATTTTTAATATATTTATATATATGTATATTTGATAAAAAAATTTAACGAAGCCGTGTCACGTGACACCCCTTGGGTACAGGTAAATCCGCCCATGTTTTCACAAGGTAAATCCGCCCATGTTTTCACCACAAAAAATATTTAAAAAAACATTGAAAATTAATTAGAAATAAAGTGACAAACCAAATGAACCATGTATATGAGTTGATAGATTGCATCTTACTCAAAAGCAAAACACTGACATATTGTAAAATAACTGAGAGTTTGAAACAAGCAAGCAAAAATAGAAGTATGAAACCAAACCCTTAGTCAAGGACTTAATATACAAAATAGTGTAAATATAATTTATTAATTTACTATCGGGTTATCGGTTAACCCATTAACTTAAAACCTCAAACTGTTTAAGAATCGATAACTAGATAATAAAAAAAATTAAAATTGTTACCAAAATAGTCAAACCAATAATCCATTACCGATAAATCAATAACTTTTTTCAATTTGAATATCGATTACGGTTTGATTTTGAACAGTAACCTTGTGTCTCGTGAAACTAATCGAGGTGCATCTTGAACACCACATTTAGACTTCTTGTTCTTCATTTTGCAGAAGAGGGACATTTTCTCCAAGTGCTTCTGAGTTCTTCCCCTCGCTGTATTTTTCCCGTGCTTTTCCCCACATCACAGCATAAAACCCAATCACTGTGGTTACTGATCCCAACAAACTGCAGGAAATGTCTATATTAGTACACATTAATTTTATGTCATAATTTTTGACTGAATACGCAAAATTTAAAAATGATGAAAGAATATACGTGTATAGTATAATTTTTCGATGAAATGTGTTACGTGTTCAACTGATGACCCTACATTACATGTGGGTATAGTCACTGTCTAGAATATATAGTGATATTAAACATGCCATGAACTTGTTGCAGTTATATAATATTAAATTTGAAGTTTAAAGTTTAAATATTTATTTTGTCAAAATGAAGAATATTTAGGATTAAAAAGAGTATTAATAGTACTTCCTCTATTTTATATTAATTAAATTTGTGAGACAATACATATTTACTAAGAAAAACAGTCAAGGACATAATTTGAATCATAATTTTCATTTTTCAATACTCTTGCCTTTCGTAAAATTATAACAATAACTTTGTAAATAGTGTAATTTATCCCTAAGGAAATATATAACTTCAATAACTAAAAAGGTAAATATGAAAAAAAAATTCAAACATCCATTTTAAAATTTGAACAATTTAATTATTTTGAACAATGGAAGAAGTCTAAATAATTGAGAATAGAAAGAGTAATTAATAGTACATACCTTCCCAAGTAGAAAGCATCTCCTAAGCAAAAGGTAGCAATGATAACAGCAAAAACAATGGCAAAGGGTTTGAACATGGAAACAAAGAGAGGATCTGTCTTCTTGAGGCACCATGTTGTCATGCAACTCCTGAATGCTATACCAATTATACCCTGAATTCACAAATTCTTATGTAAATTAATTGACTTAACCAAGTATATAACTGACTTTTATCTAATGATACTTTTATCTCTTTCTTAGGAAGGTCAAACATCAGATATTTTTGTCTGAAGTTTGGTATGACTTCTCAAAATCTATTTTAGACATTTTTTTGACTAAAGTTGTGGACTTGACAATGCCAGACTTTGAATATGTTTTATTGAAACTGCAACCTTGGAAACACATATACAAATTCAGGCACATTTTAATGAAGTTGTAACCTTGGCAAGGTCTAACTTCGGACACTTTTTACCCATGAAGTTGTGGCCTTGACAAGATCAACTTCAGACTTTTTCGATTTGAAATTGATTTTTTTGTTTTTTTTCTTTTAAAAGAAAAGGAATATTGTGAGTACCGAATAGAGAATAGCAATGAGACGAATATCTGGATATATCATCCAAGCATTTGTATTTCTCTCCACCATTAGTGATACCAATGCAGATATGACAGTCACCAAAAAGCAATACAAACACACTATCATCATCTCTTCTTGGTATATCTTAAGAACTGAAGCCTGAAAAATAAATAAATAAATAAATAATTGTGGTTAATTAATCACACACATGCCCAAATCCATAGTAAATGTGTGTGGGAGCGGGGATAATATTTTTCGAAAAATGACTTTCAAAAAAAATAAATAAATCATTTTCTAGTGTTTCGTTGCCAGAAAATATTTTTACTTTTATCGTACCAATAACATTCAATTGTTTAGGCACTAATAGAGTATGAAAAATGATTATAGATCAAATCAAACCTGAATAATGTACCATAATGAAGTAGACATAGACTCACAAGCAAGTATAATTCCTCCAAGAATCCAATTTTGTTGAGATGAGAAATTAGAAGTTAAGTGTTGGTTAATGATTGGAGGACCCCTATAAAATGTCAAAACAAATGCTCCTCCAATTGAAACAATAGTGCCAAAAGCTTTGGCATAGCTATTCCACCTTCTCCAATTGATCACTTCCATCCTACAAAATGGCAATCAATATATTTATTCGCAACAAATATTTATAATGCAATAATCATAATTACGTGATAATTGTGCACATCCATACGCATGACATGTGTCTATTAATACAAGTAAATTTATACTTCTAATGATGTGCTTTCTAAGTTATCATATCATCATCTATGTGACTTTATTTCCTTTTAATTAGTTCGATATAAAAATATTTTCAAAATTTAAAAATAACTTTTAGTTTTTATAGTCACATAATCATTATAGTATGTATAAATCCATGGACATAATCTTTCATTTCCTCCAACGGATATTTTTATAATACAATAACTTTTTGCTTATATCACCTTTTAATTTTTTTTTTTTTTAAAAAGTAAGAAGACAAGGAAACTAAACTTGACAAAGCCAATAGAGCCAATATGAGCATACCTGAAAGTAATGGCAAGGATGAAAGTAAAACCTGGAATAAGATTGAGCATTGCTGTGGCAAGTGTTGGAGAGCTATAACTTATACCAACATAATCACATATTTGGCCAAAACACCTTATTAAACACATCAAAAAAGAATTCCTCCTTGAGAAAATTACTAGGTTAGTCTAAAAATATTTGAAGAAACTTTTGATTCAAATTAATAGTAGTAGTTACCCATTTAAAGCAAGCAACAAGATTCTCCAAATCACCGAGAAGGTTAATGGACGGCGCCTTGATCTACAAATAAAAGGGATTAAAAAGGAAAATTAGTCAAGTTTCAAGACAGGTCTTGCTCTAGTCATAGTAAAAATTTCTGAGTTATGGTAACATCATATAGGGAAAGTTTGATGGCATCATCAACAATATTGAGTGTTGCGATGTTCCTCGAATGAAGGGGAATTTAGTTTCTCTATCGACTTTGGATGATAAAAAGAATATAAGTTTCACTTAGAGAATGGAACACTTAAAAGTTGTGTAAAGTTCCATCATACTCATGAAGACTAAATTGTATTTTAGATTTTATTATCTTTAAGTTAGTGTAGTTGAAGGAAAAATAATTACAGCTTCCAGAAAGAGTGATGTGAGTCAGTCTAAGTTGTGGCATGACCAATTTGGTTAATTATTTGAGTGATAGAGGATTGTTTTTGTTGAGAATGCAGAATTTGATGAATGAGTATAAAATATCAAGCTTTGAGTTTTTTTGTAAGCGTATTGTGTAGTAAACAAGGGTGAAGTTCAGTAAGAAAATAGAAAACAAGATCAAAGATATATTAGATTATATACGTCCACACTTATGATCGCAAACAGAGTTTTATCCAATAGTGGTATCATGTATTATGTGACTTTTAATTGATGATTTTTTAAGAACTGAGAATTTATGATATTTGTTAAAGGGAAAAGGGTAAAAAATGCTCCTTAACTATTTGAAATGAAGCAGAAATATCTTATCATTACGTTTTGGTTTAAAAATATCCCACCGTTATATTTTTGGCTCAAAAAATACCCCTCCGTTATATTTTTGGCTAAAAAATGTCCCTCCAATAAATTTCTGGCTCAAAAATATTCGTCGTCCTAATAGATATGAAAAAAGGATCAAAAATACACATTAACTATTAGAAATGGAGCAAAAATACCCTTTAGTTTTTGGCTAAAAAATATCCCTCCGTTAAAATTTTAAAATTATTATTTAAAATATCCCTCTTCCACTAAAAATTCAACTTCAACCCATCTTAAAATTATTTTTTATCAGACTTTGAGTAGTCCAGATTCTTACTATATTAAAAAAAAACTTTTATTTATAATGCAATTGAATTATCTCTTGAAAATGATAACTTATATTAATTGTGTTACATTGCTAACATGAGCACAACAATTTCTATACAAGCTTCGTAGGCTCAAAAAATTTGAAGAATCAGGTCCTATTGAACTCAAGAAACTGATTGAAGGAGGAGACAACGATTATAACGAGGATGAATCGATGTTATCATTCAGAGATCGACTTTTTGAGACGTTTGCAAGTGAAATAACAGTCTTTTTTTACATGAAAAGGCTAGTCTCGCAACCTAATATTCTAGGAGAAAACCTCTTGAGTCCCTAAATGGAGTTTCATGTGGACTGATCATATGGATTTTTTTGTCCACATAATATACATGGTGTTATTTCTATTAGAGAAATGGGTATTTTGAAACATCCCACAACTCTATTCATACGACCCAAATATTTTCGTCGTAAGTATATAAGCTTGAACCTAGTGATGCCTTGCATGTACCTATATTTTAAGGCTCATTCATATATGTGTGAAGAGTATTAGAAGTGTATTAGATTCATAAGAGATCCCTAGTACTTAGACGAGTTCAAAACTTTTCTATAAATTGAGTTTCTAGTGTTGGATTATGCAAGGGTCAACTTTAAATGATCATAACTCTTAGCACACAAATAATTAGATGGTCCATGACTTACCAAATTAAATCTCTTTGAATTATCTTTCCAATGCAACTAATTTCACCTCATTTGGAGTTCGGAGTCATAAGTTATGGTCATTTTACTAGAGACTGTCTGTTGCAGAGTTGTTCCATGAAACCTCTTTACGGGTCGTGGATCAAAGTACGGCCCGTAAAGTTGAGCTCGTGGAAAAGTCTTGAAAATTAGTTTTTGAGCCTCATACTTCATGGATCTATCTACGGGTCGTAAAGTGTTCTACGGGCCGTAGAATGGGCTCGTGAAAAGTTCGAGTAGCTTCAAAAAGTTGCCCAAAAGTTTACGGAAGGGTCCCATGGGTTGTGAAAGTTTCCACGGGTCGTAAATGGGCCCGTGGATAACTTTTGACATCTTTTTCTAAAGGATTATTTTGACCTTTTTCCATCCTTTTAAAGTCTAGACTTGACCTTTTTACACCTATATAAGCCCCTAAACATATCTAATCAGTCCTTTTACGTTCAAAACATCCTCCAAGACTTTAAACA
>JBCEWC010018902.1:0-11712 GCA_038996855.1 Solanum aculeatissimum
GTATAGATGTTTGGTTCTCCCGACAGATAGTATTGGCGGGTGCCAGTCACATCTAGGGGGTGTTTTGGAATGTGACAAGGCATCACCCAATTGACTCCCAGTATAGCCAGAAACATGTCCCATAAATTCATTGTTGCTTTACAATTGAGGAATAAATGATCATTTGCTTCAGCTTCCTTCTCACACATGACACACCTAGAGCTGATCTGCCATCCTTTCTTCCGTAGGATTTCATGAGTTAAACAAGCCTTCCTACATACCAACCAAGCAAAACAGGCAACCTTAGGTGAACTCCTTGTCTTCCAATTCATCTTCCAGGGCCATCTGTCTGGCCTAGGCTGCAAAGTCTTGAGATTCCAATAACAGGACTTCACTGTAAACACACCTTTTGCTTGATTTTTCCATCTTACACTGTCAGACTTCAAGGATAAATCTGGATGTGAGTGAAGCACTAGTAATCTTGCAACTTCCCCAATCTCCCAGTCATTTAGAGCTCTTCTGAAAGCTAGATCCCATCCCTGTGGACTCCATGCTTGAGCCACACAGACCTCCTTTTGTAGACTTATAGCATAAAGTTGGGGGAAGGAGTCTTTCAGGCTATCTTCTCCAACCCATACTTCATTCCAAAAATCAGTGTTTAAACCATTACCAATATTGATAGAGATGTTCTTACTGAAGCTATCTCATAATCTCCTTGTGGTTTTCCAAACACTACAACCAAAAGTACCCATGGCTTCCTTGGTTGTCCATTGAGAAAGTAAATCATATTTTCCTTCTATGAATCTTCTCCACATGGCTCTTTCTTCTGTACCAAATATCCAGAGCCATTTCTGCAATAGAGAGTTGTTCTGCTTGCTGAGATTCCTTAAATTCAGTCCCCCTTGCTGAATGTTGAGGGTCAGAACATCCCATTTTACCAGGTTGTATCATTTCTTTTCCTTATTTCCTTTCCATAAAAAGGACCTCCTCACCCTGTTGATTTTCTTCTCAATGCTCTTAGGTATAGGAAAAAGGCTCATCATATATGTTGGGAACCCATCCAGAACAGATTTGGTAAGAGTTAATCTACCTCCTAGTAAGAGGTACTAACTTTTCCACCTGGATAGTTTTTTCTCACACCTTTCTAGCACCCCATTCCATACCTCTAACTCCTTATTCTAGGCCCCCAATGGAAGCCCCAAGTATTTAGTTGGTAGGGAATCCAGCTGGCAACCCAAGACATCAGCCAATTCTTGCAGATTCACAACCTGGTTAACAGGAAAGATGTAGCTTTTTTTCAAGTTCACATGAAGCCCTAAGATCCCTTCAAAGATAGTTAGAATGTCTCTCAGATGTCTCATCTGTTCTGGTTCAGCATCACAAAAAATTAAAGCATCATCTGCATAAAAAAGATAAGATATTTCTAATCTTTCCCTCTGCCTGTCAGAGCACTAAATCCTCTCACCCAACTATTTGCCTTTGCTATCCTGATCAAGGTGGGAGTGATCTCTGTGATGGGCAAGATGAGGAAGGGAAACTAAGATAGTTTGGACATATGAAGAGGAGATGTGCAGATGCTCCAGTGAGGTGTTAGAAGTTAGATACAGAGGGTATGAGGAGAGGTAGAGGTACGCTGAAGAAGTATTGAGGAGATTGTGATTATACAAGACATGGTGCAGCTTACCGTGGACATGGCCTTAGATAGGAAAGTATGGAGGGTGCGGATTAAGGTAGAAAGTAGAAGTTAGTTGAGTGCTGTCTTGATTTTTGACGGGATAATGTTTGGTGGTAGTCTACCATGTTTGTCATAGTAATAGTCTTATTCATGTAGTTTCTTGCTTTTGTCATATGTTACTATCTGTTGTTTATTATGTTTGAGTGATTGCACTATTTTGTTGATGTTTATGCTCTGCACTTCTTTTCTATTAGTGGTCATGTTTTCTTCAATGTTGCTTATCCTTTTCATTACTTCTTTGTTTTGCTTCACTTGGGTCGAGGGTCTTTTGGAAACAACTTATCTACCTCTATGAGATAGGGATAAGTTCCATGCACTCTACCCTTCTCAGACCTCAATTTGTAGCATTCATTGGGTATGTTGTTATTGTTTTTTTTCTTCTTGTTGTGTTTTGAATTGCAATATTGCCATTGCAGTTATCCTGGTACTTCACTGGCTGTGGAAATTTTTAGCTACACAAAATTACTTCATAAAATTCTTAATATAAATGAAGTTTGAGAACAGTTGACCTTAACACTGAAGAACAGAGACTTCTATAAATTTTTAGATCAAACGAACATGTATCTTGTTTGTAAACGTAATTCCTAGTCAGTTTAAGCTGCATATAACCTTGGCTTTGATGCAGGGAGGCAAAAAGGAAGAAATTTTGGGTCAGCCAGCATGAGCTACTCTAAGCTGCCACTTAGATGCTGACGGGAAGAGCAGACCAGATGCTGTTTTCTAGAGCTTCGAACAGCTTTAGCTCATGTCAATCCAAGCTTTTCTGGTATCATTCCCTTTCAATTTCATTCCCCTTAGCTTTATTTTCTGTTGCAAAAGGATATTCAAGATACCAAATAGAGATAGCCATACAAAAAAAAAAGGATTTTAAAAAAATGATATGCAAATGTAAAACTATCACCACACCACCTTGTAGGCAGTTAATAGCCTGAATTACTAAGTTTCTGTTGTTAAGCTGTTTTATTATGCTTCAGTAAGTTGGAAATGTAGTTATGTCAAAGTATCAAGCTATGTATCTTGCTCCTGTTGTCTCATCCCACCAGTTTTTTTGTTGGTAACATGATCAAAATGTCGCTTTCAATGTATCGTTATGGTGTACCAACTATCAATCAAATGTGAGGCATCAAAGGAGGAAGAAAGTAAGATATTTGGTACTGACCAGTTATATCACATCGCGGTCATTTGATTGACCACATATGACTTATGAGTAATAACCTCAATTTCACATAATTAATATAACGATGATTTGCAACACATAAATCTGTGTTATTAGTATAATCTCTGCATAACTATTATAAAATTTAGTTTCTGGTACAAAGTACAAACTCTACATAACTAATGCAGCATTCAGTTTGTAGTATTAAATACAAATACGGAAAATTTGGTTATCAAAAAGAATATATAAATGTGGCAAATATAAGCAGGAATCTATATATAATTTTGTGGAGGACAGATCATAGAATGGCAATATTGTATTAGCAATACCTGGATAAAAAGTATCTAGGGATAAAAATGTTATTGAAGTAGACAACCTTATATTATTCTTCATAACAGTCCATAGATTATCAATCATCGTGTGAAAATCATTACACTATAATTCACCGCATAACAATCCCTATGTTATTGCCCTGCATGACTAGTTTGTGAACCAAATGACTCTTGTATGTAGATAACATAAAAATGATATTGTTTTATTTCCAACTATCTAACTAGAAGAGGAAGATTACTTTCTGAATACTAGACCAAGGATGTACATATCAAATTTCCTGACAAGATAAATTACCGAATTTAGTATTTTAACTTGTGCAGTAGCAGTCCCAGATCCATCCTTTATCAGCACATCCAATTTTGATAAATTTGCCAACGTTGGAGGAATTCTCCTGAAACAGCATGTTTCCGGTAGAAATATTACAAGCTGACATTCATCGAACTAAACTAGAAAGCAAAAACCACGATCATTAACCTCAATGTTAAGAATATATCGATTGAAATTAGCATATTGGCTAAAAGTGAACAACATGCATGTGCAGGCCTCTTAACTAAGGTGCTTGAAAGAAATATGTCATTGAATTGTGTCTCTTTATTATTGCACTATGCCCTATTTATAGACACCACATTATAATCCTTATACAAGTAGATTTCATATACTATTCCTATTCCTATGCTAATTCTAACACTCCCCCTCAAGCTAGTGCAAACAAGTCATATGTACCGAGCTTATTACAGATGTAACTAATATGAGGACCGATGAGGGACTTGGTGAAAATATTTGTAAGTTGCTCACTCGACTTCACAAATTCTGTAACAATATCTCCCGAGAGTATCTTTTCTCTAACAAAGTGACAGTCAATCTCAATGCGCTTACTCCTCTCATGAAATACCGGATTTGGTGCAATATGAAGGGATGTTTGGCTATTACACGTAAGTAAATATATTTCCACAGCACCGTAGGAAATGATTAGAGATGCAAAAAGTCAGCCCATCTCTAATAACCACTGATTCTACAATTAGAACAATTCCATCATGTACCCTCCTAACTATGGCATGTTTCAAGTCCCCATTCATCTCCCTAATACAAAAGCCTATGGCACTAGGTCCTGGGTTGCCTCTGGAAGCACCATTTGTATTGCATTTGTACATCCTGATGTCACATTTCCTTCATTGAACCACCTTGCATTTTATATGAAGAGTGTACCCTTCTAAGAAATATACTAGCATTAACATATTATTCTCATGTATGATAGTATTTCTCCATTTCCATATCGTATTCCATATTCTTCTTCTGTAGACATGCTCCAATTTGGTATGGCAGTCTGCTTTCCACCATAAGTAGATGGTCTGATTCTGCTATAAGAAAGGTCCCTGGAGACCTGCAGCTAATGCAAAAAAGTTCCAAACTTTCTTTGCAAAGGGAAAGATAGCAATAGTTTCTTGAGAATTCCCACTACAACAGCTGCATCTGGACACCATAGCAAATCCCATCCAGGCTAATACTACATCAATTGGTAACCTCTTTTTATGAGTCTCCATAGGAAGACGGAAATCTTGAAAGGGATTCCCTTGGTCCACATGTTTAGACAAAACAGTTGGTCATCCTCTTTATGTCTCAGGATATTCCATGCAGTTAGACATTGTGAACTTTCCTGAACTAGTTAAGCACTCACCAAGGTTTATCCAATTCTTCTGTTTCTTCTGTGATGACTAGTGGATTGTTAAAGAGATATGGGTGAATAGGAAGGTCAAATATGCATAACTAGATGCATGTGGGACAAGCGGGGGTATCATTATCTTGTGGGATAGTAGTATTTGGGAGGGTGAAGTATGTGAAGTAGGGGCTTACAATATCACCTGTAAGTTCACAGGGAAAGCACAAGATTTTGGATGGCATTTGTCAGGTCTTTATGCCTCAAATAGTAGAGAGGAAAGAGAAGAAGTATGGGGAGAATTGTTATCATTATCTTGTGGGATAGTAGTATTTGGGAGGGTGAAGTATGTGAAGTAGGGGCTTACAATATCACCTTTCACAGGGAAAGCACAAGATTTTGGATGGCATTTGTCAGGTGTTTATGCCCCAAATAGTAGAGAAGAAAGAGAAGAAGTATGGGGAGAATTGGGGGCAGTGAGGGGTCTTTCCAGTGGACCTTGGGTGGTGGCTGGGGATTTCAATGTAGTAAGATTCCCATCAGAGAAGAAGAATTGTAACAGATTCAATAAGGTAATAGAAGAATTTTCTGAACTTATAGAGGACATGGAACTACAAGACTTACCACTTGTAGGTGGCAGTTTCACATGGAGGAAAGGGGCCAGACAAGATATTGCAGCTAGACTGGATAGATTCTTGATATTTGAGGAATGGGAAGTAGCCTTTAGAAAGATTAAACAATCAATCTTACCTAGAGTAACTTCTGACTATAACCTTTTGTTGTCAGAATGTGGCAACTGGGAGAGATCAATCTCTTATTTTAAGTTTGAGAATGGGTGGCTGCAGACTCAAGACTTTAATGAAAGAGTTAAAGAATGGTGGAATTCTTCGACTTTTGTGGGAAGACCATATTATATTCTAGCTTGCAAGTTGAGATTACTGAAAAACAAATTGAAGGAGTGGAGCAAAACAGTACATGGCAATCTAGGTATGCAAAAACAGAGCATTCGTAATCAGTTAGCTGATCTAGACTTGATACAAGACCAAAGAGCCCTATTTGATAATGAGTCTTATTTAAGAGTAGTATTGATGGTGGAGTTTGAAGAAATTGTCAAGAGGGAGGAAGTAGCTTGGAGGCAAAGATCTAGGGGCTTGTGGCTTAAAGAAGGGGACATGAACTCAAATTTTTTCCATAGAACGACCAACTGCCACGAGATGTACAACAACATTGATAAACTGATTATCAATGGATCCAACATGACTGAACCAGCTGGGATCAGATATGAAATTACTCCTTTCTACCAAAAATTATACACTGAGATAGAAGTTTGGAAACCTCAGTTCAACCCTAGATTCCAGTCCATGGTTAATGGAGAGGACAATGTAGCACTGCAAGGCCAATTTGAAGAGCAAGAAATTAAAAATTGTGTGTTTTCTTGTGCAGGTGATAAGGCACCAGGCCCTGATGGTTTCACAATGGCCTTCTTTATACACTGCTGGGAAGTGTTAAAATAGGAAGTGGTAACTGCTATTCAAAATTTTCATGATCAGGTCTATTTTGAAAAAAGTTTTAACGCCACTTCCATAACATTGATCCCAAAGAAGGTGGATGCATCCCAACTGAAAGATTTCAGGCCAATTAGTTTAATTGGGAGTATTTACAAAATCATATCAAAGCTCTTAACAGAGAGACTCAAGAAAGTTATGCCAAAGATAGTGGATGATCAACAAATGGCCTTTATTAAGGGTAGGCAAATCATGGATGCGATTTTGGTGGCCAATGAATGTGTGGATATGAGATACAAATCCAATGTCCGAGGAATCCTATGCAAGCTAAGCGTATGATCACTTGAATTGGGAATATATGTGGGGAGGTTTTGGCTACACCTGGATAAAATGGATGAAGTTTTGTATGTCCACAGTGAAGTTTTCTGTCTTGATCTATGGATCTCCAATTGGCTGCTTCTCCTCGGAGAGAGGGTTGAGACAAGGAGACCCCTTTTCTCCTTTTCTCTTTATTTTGGCAATGGAAGGTCTAAGTGATATGCTGAAGAGCATTCAGGTAAATAACAGAATTAAGGGTTTCAAAGTGATTGAGGGTGCCAATTTGGGAGTGTCTATTTCTCATTTGCAATATGCTGATGACACCTTGGTGCTATGCGATGTAGAGAAGGAACAACTGAAACACTTAAGGAGTATTTTCATCTTGTTTGAAGCAATTTTTGGACTTCGTATTAATTGGGCAAAGAGTTTTGTTTATCCTGTGAATGAAGTTCCATAGATCAGTACCTTGGCTAACATTCTAGGTGGCAAGATAGGGGAACTTCCCACCACCTGTCTTGGCATGCCTTTGAGAGCTAAGTGTAAGTCCATGAACATATAGAACTCTGGTGGAAAAATGTGAAAAGAAGTTGGTTAATTGGAGAGGCCAATACATATCCTAGGGTGGTAGAGTCACTTTGATCAACAGTGTCCTTGATGCCATGCCAACTTACAGGATGTCTCTTTATCTCATTCCTGGGAATATCATCAAAAAGTTGAATGCTATCAGAAGGAATTTCCTTTGGCAAGGTAATGGTGAAGGGGAGAAGAAGTATCATTTGATCAAGTGGGATGTTGTCGTAAGTAACAAGAAAGGTGGAGGTATGAGAATCAAGAACTTAAAAGCACAAAACAAGAGCTGCCTCCTGTTAAAATGGTTATGAAGATTTGCAATAGATGAGCAGGGCCTATGGAAGGAAGTCATCATTGCAAGATATGGTAGGGAAGGCCCATGGACTACTAAGGAAGTTAAAACTCCTTATGGTGTGGGTCTATGGAGAACTATGAGAAATCAGTGGCCGAGAATGTGGGGTAATTCTACTATCAAAGTGGGTAATGGTAGAAAGACTATGTTCTCGAATGATAAATGGCTGGGACAAACATCTTTGAGGCAACAGTTCCCGGTCATCTACAACATCAATCAACAGAAACAAGCTACAATCTCAGAGGTCAGCAATGCACAAGGTTGGAATCTGTCCTGCAGAAGATTTCTCAATGATTGGGAGGTAAAGAAAATGATTCAATTCTACAATATCTTGGAACAAGCCAAGAGCCTCACCTGCGAGGAAGATAGATTGCTAGGGAAGAGGGACAAAGATGGCAAGTTCAAGGTGAAATCAGCCTACAAGTTACTGGATACATCAATTCAAACTAAGGAGTGGCCTTGGAGGATGATCTGGGTAAGAAAGATACCACATAAGGTGGTTTGTTTCACTTGGCTAGTTGTTGATCAAGCTGTTTTGACTCAGGAAAACCTCATGAAAAGGGGAGGACAGTTATGTTCCAGATGTTTCTTTTGTGAAGTTGAGACAGAGACAATAAACCATCTTTTCTTGCATTGCAAAGTGACTGAAAATGGTTCTTTAACTTGAAGAGAATTAGATGGTCTATGCCAAGGAACACTGCTGAAGTCCGAGCATGTTGGACCAGAGAAGGGAATCAATCAAGTGCATTCCTTTCCAAAACCTAAAAATGAACTGTTTAACAACTTTATACTTTTGGTGCACCAATATTGTACCTAAGGATCCGATGGAGATCTCTCTATTTTTAGATAATTTGTGAAGGTCATAGGTGATAGATCTCTCTTGGCTTTTCCTATATACTTTTGATGTAATTACTAAATGAGTACACTATTGGTGTAACTCTCTTGTTCATAATACCGGTTAACCTTATTAAAAAAAAAGACTAGATAGATTATCTTTTTGTCTAATGTTTTACTCCCTCCGTTTCAAAAGGAATGACCTGATTTGACTTGGCATGGAGTTTAAGAAACTAAAGAAGATTTTTCAATCTTGCGGTCCTAAATTAAAGTTATTTTAAATGTACCAAATGCCCTTTGATCTGTGGCCTTAAACATGCCACATGGAAAATTGAGATTAAAGTTTTGCCAAAAAAGAAAATGGTCCATTCTTTTTGAAACATATCAAAAAGGAAAGGAGGTCACTCTTTTTGAAAGAGAGGGAGTAATAATTTTTTGATGTTATATTTATAATATTATTTTTTTTCAAATGTGCATTTCATGATGTTCATAGAAATTTTGTTAGTTTTCATGATTAACTTAATTAAAAATACTAATTTGAAAATATGAATCAATTATTTTTAGAATATTTGTTAAGAACATATATTTATTAATTATTGTATTCTCAAAAGACAATATATATCTTAAATATTATTTATAAAGTTACTCATTTGTCTAATAGATTCTTAATTTTAAATAATTAACTTTTATTTTTAAAATTTATATAACCGTATGATTACACTTGTGCAACCTAACAGGACAATTGTAATTATACTGTAATTACATTGTGGCAAACAAATAGGTCATTGTAATTACTAAGTTGTGTAAGTAGTAATTACACCAATTCCATACCAGGTGGCTTTCCAACCCTTAGTGTTGGAGTTGGTTGGGGTGTCAGAAGAAGAAGATGAAAAGACATAATTCAACATTGACCTCCCAGTCTTGATAGTCGTATGAGCAATCAACATTCATTTTTCTTTTTATTTGACAGGACTAATTCAAAATAATTAGTTCGCATTCTCAAAAAAATCAAAGAACTTTGTTGTAAATAAGAGAGCCACATCTTACTTTTTTCATTTGGCAGTTAAATCATCTTAGTGTAGATGATTATTTCCTCTAATTGGATTTAGGATAAATGAGCTAAAACTATAGTAGCCTTGGTTTCCTTGAGGAAGGGATCTTAACTTCTATGTTTATGCAAATCACTATTGTCAAAGTAAATATCTGAAGTTGCTTCTAACAAAGTCTTGCTAAAGGCATATTAGGGTAAAATTGTGAAATATGTCTCTCCATACTATACCTTTGACATCTTAAATGCAGGTGTGTCAGCTAGAGCATCAACTCTTCAATCACTTCTTCCCATCATCTTCAGAGGACATTTCGAGTTTGACTCCTCTTGTAGATCCTCTGTGAGTTGCCTAACTTCCCTTGTGAGATTCTTTGTGCATTTAAGTCATTTTTGCTTCTTACTCATTTCCTTTCCCACTTTTTCTTTTCTTATTTGCTTCTTTTTTCCTTTTTCTTGTCTTGGTTTATTTGGGGCTGGGTGGGGTGGGGAGGTTTGGATAATCTGTATTGTTTTTCACTAAGTTGCTCGGACTCTCCAAAAATATTGGCGCACCCGTGTCGGATCCTTTAAAAATACACTATTTTTGGAGGATCTGACAGGCAACCGTCGACATTTCTGAAGAGTCTGAGCAACATAGGTTTTTCATGCTCCTTGTAAACAAGAGAGCCAACATTGCAAAGTTTTCGTGCCTGTAAGACTGTCATTTTGGTAGCTTGTGCCATGCTGAAAGCTCCCCAGGCCAGAGTTTCTATCCGTGGTAGGTGGATGTAAACGTTTTCAGACATTATTTGTGTGCTAATAAAAATCAGCGTGGACTATGAGGCTGCCCAATAGCTCAGTGATTGTCACTTAGATCTTAGGGCTAGCACAACATTAGTTCCTAGTTTGGAATATGAAGCCATCTTGTGGGATCTATGCCTATCTCTTCTTCTGAAAGAGCTGCTCAGATTTCCCTTTGGCTTAGATTTACAGGTTGCTCCGGCCATCTGTTATGAATATGTGCTATGTTTAAATATAAAGTTAGTGTGGTCAACATTTTCTCCTGCGAAGCTTCAACTGCTTTGACTTTGAGAAACAAATGTGGAGGTTACATGTGAAAGTTATAGTTACTTCAAGGCAAATCAGGTCCTTCAAGTATATTCCTTAACTTATTCTCCAAAACAAAAAGTTTTAACTCAAAACCGGGCTTGCCTTTTTTTTCCAAAGGTGGGTAAAAAAATTACTTTTTGATAAAGAAGGTGACAGAACAATTATTTAAGTGAAGGTTGAAGGGTCAGCTCATTTCTATTAAGTTTCAAACTGTGTGCCAGTTGGCTTGTGGGATTTCTTGGTTAGGTGTGAAAGCAGTCTTCTATGCCTGGAAAAGTAAAATCATGAAGTCTGGTAAGACCTCATTTCTTCATTAAGATTAAGATGTTTGAATTTGAATACCATCTTAAGATTTAGATGTCTGAATTTGAATGCACACCTGAATAACTAAGATTTCTCAAGATTTGACTGCTAAGGGGGTGTTTGGATTGACTTTTTTTAAGTGGCTTATAAGTTAAAAACCAAAAGCCATAAGTTGAGAACTCCCAATTTTTGGCTTTTGGCTTTTTATTTTTTCAGCTTTAAGAAGTGCTTAAAAACACTTTTTTTTGTGTTATTCTAAGGGTGTTTGGATAGGCTTATTTTTAGGTGCTTTTGACTTTTAAGCACTTTTTAATTTTTAGAGGTGTTTGACAAAGACAGAGTGCTTTTAAGCACCTTACTTTAGCTTTAAAAAGTAGTCACTTAAAAAAAGCCTATCCAAATGCCTCCTCAAACACTTTCAAAACTTAAAAGTGCTTAAAAGCTAAAAGCAAAAAAAAAAAAAGGCCAATCCAAACACCCACTAAATAATTAAGACCCTTTTTTTTTTTTTCATAAACTGAACATATGAATGTTTTTATTTAAAAGTTAATAAATATGAAATAAAAAAAATACTTAATTAAATGTACTGCTATATCTTTTATTTAAAAATTATATGGTGTTGGTGGTGATGGTTTTGAGTAGTAACTAGTGGTGATGGTAGGTGGTAGTTGGTAATGGCAGCTAATAGTTTACGGTGGATCAAAGGGATAACTATTGGTGGTTGTTAGAATAGGAATAGGTAAATACAATCCTACTTATAATAGGAATAGGAATAACAATAGTATATAGAATCCTATTTGGAAAAGGATTGTATTATAGTATCCTAGTTGGAAAAG